>LR753355.1:368242-418278 GCA_902729485.2 Mus minutoides | reverse complement strand
AGAGGCCTGTCTTGCTCTTTTAATAGCTCAAAAACTATGCTGTGTGGGAGTACAGTCACTTGGCTATGTAGTTCCTGATGCTGGATGCTTGGCTTGTTTTCCATTGCTATAAACAATTATCTGATCATTTCCTTGAGATGATATTTACCCCTGGAAGGGGATTTTCTGGGGCAGAACACCTGCATACATCTTATATATACGCTGATTTGCATTGATGACTTGCTCTAGGAAAATTTACAAGTTCCCAGCTCTACAAAATGGACAGAGTCCTTTTCTTGGACCCCTGTGTCTCTAAACACTGAGTTTTTGCCAATTCTTTCTGTAATGATTATTATTCTGTGTTCCTTTAGATTTGCTTCCTTAGATTACTGGAGATTAAGCATCTTTCCCTAAAATTATTTTCTATTTGTATTTTTCTTTTATAGCCTTGAACGTTTTGGAATTTGGCCTGGTTTGAAATTAGAATGTTGCCTTTTTTTATTGATGAATGGGAACATTTTGTCTGCCAGATACACTGCTTATATTTTTCTTAATATTATATTCATTTTAAAACACTTTATATCTTTTACTGTGCCTGGATCTTAAATTTTTTTGAAGCCAATCCTGGAAGTATAAAACTTAAAAAAAAATATAACCTGACTTCATATTGTGCAATGTTGCAAATGACCACAAGTTTTGTTTCTTCATCTATGCTCTTTTAAAATCCAACTTGGCTGCTTCTCCCATCAATGATGGTATCTGTTTCCTTGCTGGGACCACTATTCTGCCAATGGAAGTAATAAGGTAGACCATTTCATCCTCTTCTTTGAAACCTTCCTTCTGTATGTCAAAGAGCCAGACTGTCACAGTAGGAGGTAAAATAAGGCGCCCTTGAATATGCCAGTGTCAAGTATGGTAGCTACAGAAGATGTGATGGGCAAAGTCACCCCATATGCCCAGCTCTTAGCCTGATTGTCAACTGACTGGGCAAGGCTGCTGGAGACAAGCCACACCTTGTACAGATCATCAGAACCACCTGGAGCCTCCAGAGACTTGTTGGCTAACATCAGTCGTCACGGCTTGAATCCCCAAGCTTTAGGAAAGCCTGCTCCAAGGCCATAAAAGTCCACGTCATACATTTGCTTCTGCACTAAGTTTTACTTGGGGCTTAACTTTCGGTTTAATCTTTTAACTCATAGAAAGTTTATTGTCTTGCACTGTGTGAATGGGCAGAGGGGCTTAGAGTTTCTTGTAGTTAAACCAGGATCAGATTAATGACCTAAACAGCCCTATATCTCCTAAAGAAATAGAAGCAGTCATTAATAGTCTCCCAACCAAAAAAAGCCCAGGACCAGATGGGTTTAGTGCAGAGTTCTATCAGACCTTCAAAGAAGACCTAGTTCTAATTCTTCTCAAACTATTCAACAAAATAGAATCTGAAGGCACACTACCNAGAGGCCTGTCTTGCTCTTTTAATAGCTCAAAAACTATGCTGTGTGGGAGTACAGTCACTTGGCTATGTAGTTCCTGATGCTGGATGCTTGGCTTGTTTTCCATTGCTATAAACAATTATCTGATCATTTCCTTGAGATGATATTTACCCCTGGAAGGGGATTTTCTGGGGCAGAACACCTGCATACATCTTATATATATGCTGATTTGCATTGATGACTTGCTCTAGGAAAATTTACAAGTTCCCAGCTCTACAAAATGGACAGAGTCCTTTTCTTGGACCCCTGTGTCTCTAAACACTGAGTTTTTGCCAATTCTTTCTGTAATGATTATTATTCTGTGTTCCTTTAGATTTGCTTCCTTAGATTACTGGAGATTAAGCATCTTTCCCTAAAATTATTTTCTATTTGTATTTTTCTTTTATAGCCTTGAACGTTTTGGACTTTGGCCTGGTTTGAAATTAGAATGTTGCCTTTTTTTATTGATGAATGGGAACATTTTGTCTGCCAGATACACTGCTTATATTTTTCTTAATATTATATTCATTTTAAAACACTTTATATCTTTTACTGTGCCTGGATCTTAAATTTTTTTGAAGCCAATCCTGGAAGTATAAAACTTAAAAAAAAATATAACCTGACTTCATATTGTGCAATGTTGCAAATGACCACAAGTTTTGTTTCTTCATCTATGCTCTTTTAAAATCCAACTTGGCTGCTTCTCCCATCAATGATGGTATCTGTTTCCTTGCTGGGACCACTATTCTGCCAATGGAAGTAATAAGGTAGACCATTTCATCCTCTTCTTTGAAACCTTCCTTCTGTATGTCAAAGAGCCAGACTGTCACAGTAGGAGGTAAAATAAGGCGCCCTTGTCTATGCCAGTGTCAAGTATGGTAGCTACAGAAGATGTGATGGGCAAAGTCACCCCATATGCCCAGCTCTTAGCCTGATTGTCAACTGACTGGGCAAGGTTGCTGGAGACAAGCCACACCTTGTACAGATCATCAGAACCACCTGGAGCCTCCAGAGACTTGTTGGCTAACATCAGTCGTCACGGCTTGAATCCCCAAGCTTTAGGAAAGCCTGCTCCAAGGCCATAAAAGTCCACGTCATACATTTGCTTCTGCACTAAGTTTTACTTGGGGCTTAACTTTCGGTTTAATCTTTTAACTCATAGAAAGTTTATTGTCTTGCACTGTGTGAATGGGCAGAGGGGCTTAGAGTTTCTTGTAATTTTTTTCCTTCTAAACGTATCACGGGTTTTCCCAGTACTGCTTTTTGAGGTTTCTTTTGCCACCCATTTGAAATGTCCTGGTTCTCATTAGCTGAACGTTCATATGCTTAAGGGTTGCCTTTTAAGATGTTTCTAATATGTTCTGAGGATTTCTTTTTGTACTCATGCGTCAATTACACAGTACCTTATTACTTAATTTGGGAGTACAACTTGTTGACTGGTTATAGAGAATAGTGTTGGAAGTGAGTTATTGGGATTCAGGGAGGCATACTGTCTTTAATCCCTCCACATTCCTCGCAGAATCTGCCAAGCTTTTGTGACATGGTGGTGATTACCAAACTGTTTTTGTTTTTTTGTTTTTTTAATAGGAAACATTTAGTCTGCTAGTACTGTGGAAAAGGTGGCATTCTCTACACGAGAAATGCACTGAGATCCTTGAGGTTTACAAGGAGGATGGCAAGAGTTAGCCCTGGTTCTCACAATTCTGTACAGGATGAGGCAAGCCACCTGAGACAGGGAGAAGAGAGATGGACCTTAGAGAGTCAGTGCTGAGACAGCTCACGCCATCTGACTTTCCTAACAGTCCAGTGAGCTCAGTGATGTCGTGCGTCTGCTTCCAGAAGAGAATGTGGGGTGCAAGAAAGATTAAGTAGCAATAGCAACATCTGACAGTAACTGAAGGTGGTCAAACTCCATACGCCTGTGAACACAAAACCACACTGTATGGAGCACCGAAAGAAAGTATCTCTTGAGGTGAGGGGTGCTCTTCTCTGCAAAGAAGGTCATGGAAATTTCTGGGTTGTTTTTTCTTTCTCTCCTCCCCCACCCCTCGATACTTCTGGTGCTCTCCAGATCTTCTGTTTGGTTTGCTTTGTCACTTTTAGCTTGGTTAGGGTTGCCAAGCCAGAAGGAAGAGGTATCTCCTGTGATGAACTCATACCAGGAGTTCTCCAGGAAGCATCTCTCCTTCAGCCTTGGCCTGGGAGTAATGAGGTTCCCACCTCCTTGGACATAAAAGCTGCTGTGTTCTCTGCTTTCCAGCATGCAGGTGGCTACTGATGACTACCCAGCCTGTAAATCTGTAAGCCACTCTACTCAAGGCCTGTATAAACAGTGTGTATGCATGGGTGTGTGGTATGTGTATGTATGTATGTATGTATGTATGTATGTATGTATGTATGTATGTGTGTGTGTATGTATTTGTGTCTATGTATTTGTTTGTGTGGTGTGTGTGTGTTTCGTGTGCATGTATGTGTGTGTATATGGTATGTATGTATGTATGTATGTATGTATGTATGTATGGCGTGAATGTATCACAAGGGTCTGAAGAAGTGAGCCTGCTGCTAAGAAGCAAGGCAGTAGCAACCCACACACTAGGTCCACAATAACACCCTGCCTGGATTACTCTTTCTCAGCTTTGTTCCACCGTGTCCTCAGCAGACAGAGCAATTCCATGCATGCTTAGGGCAGGTCTTTCCTGCTCAGCTGCCATCCTGTATCAACTATATTTGAAAACACTCTGCATACACATAAGTGTGCTCTGTTACTGTAGCAATGGCAAGCAAGATTAACCATTATACCATGCTATGGAATATTGGAGACAGACTCTGCCCACTGCACCAAGAGGGCCACGATGGGGTATTATTTAGCTGTTAAAAAACTTGTCATTGAATAACTAGAAAAGAGATAAGCATAGTGTATACAGTTATTGCTATGTTCATCTTGCTAAACTTTTGGAAACTAACACTTAGCTGTAGAGTTTTAGTTATGGGTAGTCTTTAGTTGCTAGTCTCATTGCTATGACAAAGCACATGAGAACAGTAACTTAAGGAAGGAAGGCTCACATTAGAGGATAAAGTCTACCATGAAAGGGAATGAGCAAGGTGGAGAGAACATCCTCGTCAGGATCCACAGAAGGGTGAGTTCTGCTGCTCCATCTGCTGGTTTCTTTTTATTTAGTCCACACCTGAGTTCAAAGGGCAGTTCCACCACATTCCAGGTAAGTCTTCCAGATCAGTTAGACATATCTGTAAGAGCATTAAGGACACACATGGAGCTGTGTGATTCTACATCTCATCAAGTTGTCGATCAAGGTGAGCCATCACAGCCATCAGAAGCTATGTGTAATATAGACTTATTTTTATAGAGTGTTATTGTGCTTATTGTTTAATAAAAAATGGCTTATGGAATGACAGCCACAGAGAACTGTCAGGGACAACATAATGACATTCAGAGTCAATCACAGTGTTATGCCAAATAGCATATTAGGCAAACAGTCTAGTTAGAAGCACACAATAAACAGGCAATGCTTTGCCAAATAAATTCAATGGTGCTTCTGGCAGTTCTTAGAAATTCAGGAAGACAAAATGATTTTAAAATTAAAAGTTAGCTTTTGCTCACTGTAAAAGTTTTAAAAAACTTACAAAGAAGAATACTTGATATTGGTATGAAACTTTAGAAAAATAACTGTCTCACCAATTACTAGAAAACAAAACTCTAACCAAACCAAATACCTTCCCCCGACAAAAATTGCAAAGTGGGGGCTGGAGAGATAGCTCAGCAGTTAAGAGCACCCATGTGTTGGGGCTCACAACTGTCAGTAACTCTGACTCTAGGGGACCCCATACCTTCTCCTGGCCTCCACAAGCACCAGCACACACTTACACATACCTGCAGACTGCACACATATACACACAGACATACATAATAAATAAAATACATACTAAAATAACAGATGAATTAATGAGCAGAGGATTGAGACAAAATGAGAGCCTGACTCATTTCTATTATTTATTTATTTATTTATTTATTTATTTAAAGTTTTTAAAGACAAGTTCTCACTATATAACCCACATTGCTCTTGAATTCATGAGTTCTTCACCCCAACCTCCTGAGTAGTTGGGCCATAGACCCGTGATTGTACACATCCAAAAGAAAAGAAGAATATTCCTAAGCAAGACTAGAATTCAGAGACTAGAAATCAAAGAGAACTGCTTTAACAAACAAAGAGGAGACCTACCCAGAGAGATGGCTCAGTGAGTAAGAGCACTTGGTGTGCTAGTATGAGAGCCAGAGTTCTTAAACACCCATATAAAAAAGTTGGGCACTGTTGGATATGCCTGTGACTTGAATATTGAGGGGTGGAGACAAGCATTTCTGGGAACTCACTGGCCAGACAGCCTAGCCCAAGCTTCAAGCTTTGGCTTCAGTTTATAGAGTATGTTTTTAAGAGAAAACGGCGAAGAGAGCACAGTAGCTGAAGATACTGATGCTCTCCTCTGGCCCCGCCCATTTGTGGACATGGATCTGGAAAACATGTCTGTAAGGCAAAGAGCAGTGCCTGACAGTGTTGGTGATGGAGAAAGAGTTCTTCGAAATTGATGAAGAGGAGGGTATCAAATAGAAAATGACTAAAGAAGAGATTTAGGAATTTCACAAGGATAAAAGTGAATCTACATGGCTCATATGACATGTGAAATATGACAAAAATCCCTATTTAGTAGGGCAATGTAAGTTACAATAACAGAATATCACATTTAGCCTATGTCTGTGCTTATGCCTATGAAAATACTCATAAAAACATGGAAAAATAAGTAGCTAGTGACAAGGATTTTTAAATACAGTATGTAGCATAATAGTGGAGTGACGTCTCAAACATGGGTCTCAAAATTCATCTTTGCTTGATAAATTCAGGAGGATTCTTTTAGCATGAAAGAGATGCCTAGAGGAAGGCACTCAGATCCTTGGCCAGGGAGAGGGAGAAGAGAAGAATGTTTTCCAGTCATAACCCCTCCCATTGGCCCTGCTGAGTTTGTGGGGGTGTTTCAGTACTGGATCTCCATGGGAAGATATGGCTGTGGTCATTGAGGGAGGTCGACATTGGAATCCAGGACACACCCACAGAGAATAAACACCCAACTTTGAAAGTGATTCCTGTTAAAGTTATGAACTATAGAGGCCCACAGGCTGTGCAGGCTCTTGGGTCAGTTCCTCTCTATTTTTACTCTTTGGAAATTGGCTTCAGAATATTCTGAAAAGAACATTTTTGTGACCTGGAGTAATCTGGTGGAGTAAATAGAGCAGTTCAGATGAATGGTCTAGAAGAATAAAGGAAGCCGGTCATTTTCATAGACATTGTGCATGCTTGAAATACATCTTAATCTTGGGCTGGATAGAAGGCTCAGTTATTAAGAGAACATGCCTCTCTTGCAGAGGACCTAAGTTTGATTCTAAGTCCCTATATTAGGCAGCAGAACATCACTCACCTAGAGTTACAGGGACCACCTTTGAGTGACAGGTCTTAGCAAGGGAGGGGCTCAGTGTTTCTGAGATGGTGATCTGAGGGCTTAAGACATCTCATGTAAGTTACTTGAGGAAGCCCCCTTCTCTTGGTTTTATTCTGGAATATGACTCAAAATGATATATTGTATCATGCACCAATAAGACCGTATAAATTGGTGACTTAATAATGCCCAGTTCATTCATGGTCAGGGATTTCTGTTTATAGAATCCTTCTCTCTCCTGTTGATTCTTTAATTTTTTTCTTTTTCTTTTTCTTTTTCTTTTTCTTTTTCTTTTTCTTTTTCTTTTAACTTTAGTTTAAATACTATTATATGAATTAAATAGTCTCCTTTATACAAGAGACAGCAAACAGACACACACAAACACACACACACACAAACACACACACACACACACACACACACACACACACACACACGGACAGGCAGAGTAAACTAAATGTTCTTATCAGACAGAAAGTCACGAAAGTCATTTGTTCAGCTGTGCTGAGTGGGGTTGAGCCCCAGTACAATGGCTTTCTGGGATTCTTAAGCAGAAATAGAGATGCTTTTAGGGTCACCAAGAGTAGATGATGTAGCAATAGAGCCCTCATAGGATCAGAGCAACGGTGCCCTCCAGGAGAGGAATGCGGTCTAGGCGAGTGATGGTGAACTTGGCTCCCGTTCAGTGGGGACAGTGAACCACGTGCTTTGATCCAGAACTATTCTCTACGTTCATTCTACTCTTTCTTTGGTACTAATATTTTTGGAAAGATTTAATTAAAAAAGTTACATATATGTGCAGTGCCTGTATGAGTTTATAGGTACTATGGGAGAAGTGGGCCAGATGCCTGGGAATTGCTATGGTAGGCAGTTTGAGTTGCCTGGTGTGCATGAGGATCCTTTGCAAGAGCGATAAGCACCTTAACTGCCGACCCATCTCTCTAGACACACACACACACACACACACACACACACACACACACACACACACACACACGTATATATTACATCAAATCTGTATTTCTTTTTCTTTGAAACAGGGTCTTACTGTGTAACTCTGACAGGCCTGAAACTTGCTGTGTAGACCACAGTGGCCTCCAGCTCACAACTGAGATGCACCTGCCTCTGTTGCTCCTCCACTACCACCCCTGCCCAGGGATTAAAGGTTTACCTATCAGCTGCCATCTTTTAGGTGTGGCTTTTCTTTTACATTCAGGATCCTGGGTGAAGGGAGAGTATTAGTTATTTTTCTTACTGCTGTGCCAAAAGCCTAACAGACCACCTTAAGGGGACAGGGGCTTGTTTTGACTCCAACTTAAGGGTATATAGTCAATCATGGAAGCTTTGGCTGGGTCTGTGGCAGTGGGAGCTAAAGCACAGCTCATTACATCTCAGCAGATGGGGAAACAGAGAACAGAAGTAGAACAGAAGAGAATAGCGCAGCTTAGGAGTCGGTCAGGGCTATAACTCTTCAACCCCGCATCTGTAGACTTACATCTCCCAGCTGGGCACTGTTTCAAAAACACTGGCCAGCCTCGCAACACAGAACCACCAGATGGGGACAAAGTGTTCAAATGTGGGACTGGGGGGTCATTTCTCATTCAAACCATATGGGAGGGGAAGTCAGAGGGGGCAATCTGTTAAGGGGCAGTCCTTGTTACAATGTATCTATCTCCATTCTTTGTACCCAGGCAGCTGCACTCTCCGTCCCCCACTCTATGCCCTCTGTTCCTGGTTAAGTTTAAAGGGTAAGGTTTTTCTCTCCACAGTCTTTCCAGACCCCTTGTGAGACAGTTATATGTTCAGCTTTAATTTATTCCACCAGAGCCCTTAGGATCATTGAGGTGGGTGAGTGGGTGGGTGGAGGCTTATTAAAATAGATCTCTGGTTTCTATCCAGAGATTGCAGTTTGGGGGGCTGGAGAAAGACCCTAAAATCTGCATTCAAACAAAGCTGCAGGTGAAGAGAGCTGCCTGGAAGATCTGTGGACCATATGTTGGCAGCTAAAGGAAGTGGCTACTCATTCAACTGGTATTTATTTGATTTTGTCTCTGTCCTATGTGATGTACACGTGTTGGGAATAAAACAGTGGAGAGAAAAGCAGACCACATACTGTAGTTGCCGAGGAAGCTGTTAAGCAAATGACTGCAAAAACATTTATTCTGTTGATGAAGAGGACATTACTAGACACTCTGCCAGCAAATAGCAGGGACGGCGACTCCCTGGTGATTGACATTCAACTGTATTCTCTGTAGAGAATAGTTATAATAGTTATAATTTTCATTCCTTCATTTACCCCTTTGAAACAAATACATTTCATACTTTGAGAGCACTTTCAAGGATTACCCTAAAGCTCTAAACAGTGCGCTCTTGAAATGAGTGGATAATCTGGAGACAACAACAATAGAAGTTATGTTTGCTTCTTCCTCCCAGAAATAAGAGTCAGACTCAGAATATATTTACAAATACCTGGGTCTTATAACTGGGCTTTTCTCTTATTAGATCATAACTTAAGTTATCCCATTTATTTTAACCTACATCTGTCACAAGGCTGATTACCAAGTACCACGTGTCTATCTCCTCACATCTTCCTGAGAGACTCTTGCTGTGCACAGCTCTATCCCAGAATTCTTTCTGCCTCTAGGATGTTCCAATTCCTATTTCCTGCCTAAGCTATAGGCTGTAGGCTTTTAATTGACAGGGGACTCATCCATACAATGGACAAGGTATTCTCTACAAACAACTTTCTGTATCAGAAAGTCAGGGAGGTGATGAGAAGTCTGCAGGGCTTAGAGGGTTACTTTATGTGTCCAAGAAGAGGTGACTCTTCATTCCCCCTCTGCCTCTGTAGAGTGAAAGGCCAGGATTCTAGCCTCTCATTTCACAGTGGGAAACCAGACCTTGGAGGGGTCTTACAGGGTGTACCCCAAACAACTAGCATGGGGCTGGATTCCAACCACATTCAGCAGTTTCCTTAGGACAGCTTGTGCCACCAGAGGAGAGACACGCCAAAATCTATGATGTCTTGGAGGGAGGCTGAAAGGCGGGACCAGTAAGAGGATCAGAGTGGTAAAGAGACAGGAACATCCAGATGTGGGCTCTTGGGCAAAGCATTGTCTGTGAGAATGTATGTATGATGGGGAGATGTGTTCTGTGACAGGGAGGGACCCACTAGATGAGGCCATAAGAAGGTGGTACCCAGAAGTGATCTGTCTTAAAATATATGGAGAACTGTTGAGGAATCTTTAAACATAGACATGATATTATTAGCAAAAATATGAGATTTAATGGAAGATGCTTATTGTATTCAGAATTATTGTTCTCAGAGAACACAGCTGAAATGTCTCACACACACACACACACACACAAATGTGCATGAGGGAGAGAGAGAGGGAGAGAGAGAGAGAAAGAGAGAGAGAGAGTTGTAATGTGAACACAGAAGGTATGAACATTAATTTCTTAGGCTTTCTAAATATCTCAAATATTTGAGTGTCCGGAACGCCTGCTAAGAAAGAACACGGGGTAGGACAGACTGGAAGATTGCCACCTTTCATACCCCTGAGACAACAAACCGAAGTTTCTTGTTCTTGATATGACTCTTGGTAATGTGATCTCCGTCTCACACATAAAGTACCTTTCAATGAAACCATGCATGCCCCCTGTCCAAATATGATTAGTGGTCTTCAAAGACCCAGGAAAAGTCCGGGCTAGAATTCAAATAGCCACAATGACTCCGGGCTCCCTCGTGGTCCTTATTGTTTCTGTTAGGGAGATAGTCTAAGCCTCCTTGGTGATCTGGGTTAATAATTAACAGTGTGAAGTGACACTGATAAATTCCCTATATCCTGACTTGTGGTCAACAGAGTCTTGCTCTTCTGAGGACCTGTTTGATCTTATGGGTAACATTCAGCCCTTTGACTACCTTTATCTCAAAGTTTGAATCATCTTTTGTTTCTTGCTGAGGTCTTTGTCAACTAAAGAATAGATATAGAAAAGTTTTACCCATTTGAGGGACTGTGAGTTAATAGAAGTCTTGTAAAATGGTTTGCTGACTGAACTGAATTCATCAGGTGTAAGTTCACCCACCCAAATGTCCCTCCTTCCTCTGGATGAAACCTCACCATCATCATCTGGGGCTGGGCTGAGGAGGAACACAGAGCTGTAGCACAGCCTTCACAAAGCTCCAGGAAGTTCTGAAGCTGGGATGATGATGCTCACAGTATTCCAAGAGGTAATGAAGACTTTGAAGTCTTGTTTCACTTATTACTCATTGGTTACTGCCTCCCCAGAAAGGAATGCAGAATCTAGGCAACTGGCAGCCCAGGACCCTGAAGGTTGCACTGTACCAGCAGAGGCCAGGTGCTTAACTTGTATCAGGGTATCCAGACCCTTCCAAAGTGAAGCTGCAGAGAAAAGACAAGTGTAGTTCCACCACACTGGAGAGGTGCAAACCTGGTACCTTCTGGAAAATGTGAAAATGAAGAGTCATCACCAATGGGAGGATTGGGAGGGTTCTTGCAGGCACCCCCACTGAGGACCTCTGGGTACCATTCTCTTCTGTAGAAATGCCAGTTATACTGGCTTGTGTCCAATTCCCCTCCATTTGGGAATTTGCCCCTCTGTGGGATCCTTTATCTTGGGCCTCATTCTAGGTGACCAACTCTCCAGGTTTGTCCAGCCCAATCCTGGTTCTGACACAAAAAAACCAACCAACCAACCAAAAACAAAAAACAAACAAAAAACCCCCCACCCTCTATGTCCCAGGAGACATTTCAGTCTATATCCAAAGAAAATAAAAGGACTTCCTCTGTCTGGCCATGTGGCTTTGTCTCATGGGGAATGTGTATATATGTGTGTACACATGGCTGTTTCAAGTGCATGTATATACCCATGTTTACATGAATAAGCACATATGTGTGTGTGTTTGTAACTCTACTCATCATTATACCCCTGCACAAATATTAGTGTGAAATTATTTAACTCGATTCTGAGGGTAACTTGACCCTCAGAATTTTTGCACCTAATGATACCACACAATATGCCTGAGTCATAAAATGGAGCCACTCTAGAACATAAGGACCAAAGACAAATGAACGCACATTTAAACTTTTACAAAAAGGTATTGTGCGAGTGGGAGAGATGGCTCAGAGATTAGGAGCACAGTCTGCTCTTCCAGAGGTCCTGAGTTCAATTCCCAGAAACCACATGGTGTTTCATAACTGTCTATAACGAGATCTGGTACCCTCTTCTGGCATGCAGGCAGATACTTTACACATAATAAATAAATCTTTTAAAAACAAACAAAAAAGCAAACAAACAAACAACAAAACCAAAACCCCAAGAAGGCATTGTGCTGGCAAATGTCTAACAACTGACTTTCCCAAAGCAAAGCACTGATCTGTATCACTGATGATTTCTGTGTTGTACATGTTCCCATCACAGCCAATATCACAATGAGCATGGACTAGGGAGAGATGTTGATGAAGTTCTGAGCATCCCTGAGATGAAGGGTTCAGACACAAGTAGATTCTAAGACGGGACATACGGGGAGGATAGGGAGGAGCCTTCAAAGGAAGCAGCTGGAGCAAAGAGCAGGAGAGGAAACGGGGAGAAAGGTCAAGGAGCCGACCATTAGAAAGAAGCTATGCCCCCAGAGCTGTGCAAACTAGAGGTTTACTTAGATGCAAAATAGCTGCTGTCACAAGGGATCCCACAACGTTTGGTACCACTAGCAGCTAAAGGTCAAGTTACCTTCAGAATTGAATTAAATAATTCCACAGTAGTGTTTGTGCAGTGATATAAAGGTGAGTAGGGTTACAAACACACACATATGCTTACGTGTGTAAGCACAGGTATATACATGCACCTGAAACAGCCAAGTCCATACATATACACACATTCCCTCAAAGCCGTTAGAGAATGATGTCATTTCTGTTTGATTGTTCAAGGACATCTGAGAGATGAGAGACTTAGGAGAGAAACATCCTGCCCCAGTCTTTGAGGCTACAAATAACAGCAGCAAAACCGGAAAACGTGTTCACATGAAATCTAGTTCCTTCTGGTAGATTTGCTGACTAAAAAGCTTTTAAGTCAATGTTTATCCTTCAGGAAATACCTGGGAAGCAGGAATAGTTGTGTGTTCTCTGAAGGTGTGCACCCACTACAGAAATGAGAGTCTTTGAGGAGATGACCGGATTGGATAGAGGTGCCCTGAGTGTGCTGTCTTCTGGAGCAGTCCCAGGGTAGACAGAGCGAGTGACGGGTATTCTTGTTTCTCATGCAAGAGTTAAGTTTGAAATTAAGATATAAGACTACAAACTCATGTGTGTACCTGGGCTCACTTCTTAGCCAAGCTAAATCATATCTTACCACTAGAAATCATTATGAGGAAGGCAAAGAGAGGGCTAGGGAGATAGTTCAGTAGGTAAAGTGTTGGCTTTACAAACGTGAGACCTGAGGTCTGTCTTCAAAACCCACATTTAAAAACTAGAAATGGTGTCTGGTGGTTCATGATTGTAATCCTAGTGCCAGGGAAGGGGAGATTAGTGGATTGCTTGGGCCCTGGGGCCTGCTAGGGTAATGTCAAGCCAGTAAGAGATATTTAAAACAACAACAACCACAGCAGTAACAACATAGGTGGCACTTGAGGAATGATACAGGGGGTTGAACTGTATTTTCCACACAGGAGTACATGCTTTTGCACACTCATATCTGCATTCACATGAGTAGGCAGCCTTATTGATGCACACACACTCCATTGTGTGTGCACCACACACACACAGGGCAGGGGAAAAGCCGTGGCAGGCATTAAGCTTATCATTATCATTCTATCTACTTACATTCACCTTGCCCCCCCCCCCAGCGCACGAGCGAGTGTGTGTGTGTGTGTGTGTGTGTGTGTGTGTGTGTGTGTGTGTGTGTGTGTTGGGAGGGGAGGGGAGGCTCTGTAGAGAGAGGCGGGACCAAGTCTTGTTTACAATGCAGGAAGTGGAACTAATTGAAGCAGAAACTTTGTGTGGGTGAAACTGGATTTAGATATAGGACGGGACTGGAATAGGTTCAGCCGCAGAGTGTGGGAGAAGCTAGAAAAGCAGCAGGATGGAGATTCCTGGTTTTTTTTTGTGTGTGTGTGTGTTATTCTGCTAAAACTGTTTAAAGACGAATCTGTTTTCTAATGGAAATCACTTCCTTACAGCAAGGCAGGATAAGCAAACAGTCGGGTGTTTCTGTTGAACTTTAGTGAGAACAACTGAGGGCCTGATTTTGTTATGAACTATGGAAATGAATGTGTGCACGTGGACCCATCTGCTGTCATGCAGAGACTACCATGGCTTAGGATATTAACGTTAAGAGAAAGAAGTCTAATACAGCACAGAGGCTCTACTGTGGTTAAATACCATGTTTAGTGGGGGAAATGCAGACACTTAGCTTGTAGTACAGCCACTGGCAAAGGCTGATACATGTCAACCTGTGGTTCATAGTGTTACATAAATATCAACTTGAACTTTGTGCTGGGAATCTTTCCATTGAACTTTTTGTACCTGGAAAGGTGTGAACATTCGACACATTAATGGATTTTTTTTTTTTTTTTTGGTGTGGTAGTATGTAAGCTATGTTCCAATGAAAACTTTAAAA
The DNA here is from genome assembly GCA_902729485.2 of Mus minutoides. NCBI lineage: Eukaryota > Metazoa > Chordata > Mammalia > Rodentia > Muridae > Mus > Mus minutoides. Next base: position 403,693 of record LR753355.1, on the reverse strand, counting down.
GGAATAGGTTTATACTAAAACTGAAAGCTCAGCTGTAACTTTGAAATCGTTTAAAGAAAAATACATTTGCTTTCATCACTATTGAGTTGTCATCATTATTCTTTTTATAAATTTATAATTATAAAATTCACGTCCATGGATGTTTCACCTGTAAGTTTGTCTGTGGAATACATGTGTCCCTGGTGCCCACCGAGGCCAGAAGAGCGCACCGGATCACCTGGAACAGGGTTACAAGTGATCATAAACTGCTTTGAGCTTTGGGAATTGAACTCGGGTCCTCTGCAAGAGCAGAAAATGAAGGCTCTCAACCAGAGAGTTATTGTTTCAGTCCCTGCCTTCATTACGCTAAGGGCCACACTTTGAAGACAAAAATGGAACCAACCAGAGTCCCTAAATACCTCTAAACACTGCCCTTCCCCCACCCCAACACACACACACACACTCACACACACTCACACACACTCACACACACACTCGCACACACACACTTTTTGTGAGGTTAAATGGACCCAATTCAGATGAGAGAAAAAATAATAATAAAAGGCTTAGGCTAATGACAACCTTTCTTTCTAGAATCAGTGTAATGAATATCCCAAGCAAGAATCTTTGAGACTCTTGTAATATAGAACCAGATTTGATTAAATAAAACATTTAGTTCAATAATCACTCTTTGAATGGTTACCAGTGTTGGCACTGTGCAAACTCTGATGGCAAGGTCAATGAGACCTGCCTTGATGTATGGAAGTGCAGAGTATGGTAGAGCAGCCAAGAAAATAGCAGCCTCAAGGTGATACACAGACATCACCTCCATCATGTACACTGAAGATCATACTCTGGAAACAGACAAAACCAGGAATCCTCCTTGGAGTGAGAGGATACACCTACATAGTCTTTCAGGGTAGATGAGATCTCTTGAGGCATGGGGAAATGAAGATGACATTCTGGACAAGGAGTAGCAAGGGCAAAGACAGTTGGAAGTACACACTATGCCAGGAATAATGGTGGTTATGATGCAGCTGTGAGGCCCAGAAGCCAGTGCTTCTGGCAGCCAAAATATGTGTTCTGGTATGAAGGTAGGATGTGGGCAAGACCACCCACCCTTCCCAGTGAGTCATTTGGAAGCTCTTGAAATGTTACAAATCACTGCTTTCTGTTTGAGGCCAGTGAGTGGGTAGAGTACATTGCTTGTAAACCCAAAAGGGCCTTTGTGTTCCTTATGAAATAGGATCCCACAGTGAGCCTGTTAGCTTCATTCTAGACCTCATACCATCCTACTGATCCAGGCTCACACACACTCTCCCTCCCGGCCCCAACATGCAGCAGCATGGAATTCTCACAGTCTCAGGCTGAGGTCATAATGGTTGATCTGGTGAGTGATTCCTGTCTTCTCTAACCCTGTTAGGAGAAGCCTCAGCAATGGATTTTATTCGTTCAGGGTAAATGATACCATTTTTACAAAAGTTGTCTTAGAACTGAATGAACATCACTGATCTTGAAGTTATGTGTAGTGGAATGTATTTTAAAATTCTAGGATATGGCAAGTATAGAAGTGGATGCTCACAGTCATCTATTGGATGGAACACAGGGCCCCCAATGGAGGAGCTAGAGAAAGTACCTAAGGAGCTGAAGGGGTCTGAAACCCTATAGGTGGAACAACAATATGAACTAACCAGTACCCCCAGAGCTCGTGTCTCTAGCTGCATATGTAGCATTAGATGGCCTAGTCGGCCATCATTGGGAAGAGAGGCCCTTTGGTATTGCAAACTTTATATGCCCCAGTACAGGGGAATGCCAGACCCAAGAAGTGGGAATGGGTGGGTAGGGGAGCAGGGCAGGGGGAGGGTATAGGGGACTTTTGAGATACATTTGAAATGAAAATGAAGAAAATATCTAATAAAAAATTGAAAAAAATTCTGAGATATATCACACTATTCCATCACCCAATGTTATATTATCATGGAGTAGCATTATGTTTATTGTGATGCTAACTCTAGAGGAAGATATAGCTGACCCATTGGAGGCCTTGGTGTATACCATAAAAGTGGAAGATAAATTCTGAAGATTTGGGAGCTTGTCACATCAGTGAAGTACTTAGAGGCATGCTAGAACATTTCATGAAACTAAAGGACAAATTTTCAGCACTCTGAAGATAGTTCTGTGCTTAATGGGCCTCCTCTCTTTGTGGGACCAGAATGTTTCACACTGGAAAATGCCCTCTTTAATAGCTACTGGGGAAGCTGTAAGATTGGAATCAGGCGAAGTCAGAGGATGCAACTACATAAGTCCAGTCAGAAATGCAAGCATTCCTACTACTTAGTCCATTTGATTCACCAGACACTATGATACCAAAGATCTGTAGGTAGGAAAGGCCACCATTAGACTGTTAAAGCAAATCCAATATGTGTATCTCAATGTGGGATCCATGAAGCATGACCGTAGTTCTGCAAAAATATTCTACAGAATTTGGAAACTCATCTCTTGATGCACTACTTGCCTAAGATAATGATGGAGTTTTGCTCATAAAACATTATATATATATATATATATATATATATATATATATATATATATATATATATATATATAAAATCATGTACAAGGTCTTTCAGACCCACTGACACAAAGGTTGTGTAGAGTCAACAGCTATTTATTGTAGGATGGAGTAGGCCCCTCCAGGACTGCAAATAAGTATAGTAGATAAATTGTATGAATAAGCTACACTAGGAGGCAGCCAGAGTCCAAAATGGTAGTGAGCACAAGACCAGAGTCGTCCCATTATGTAATGTACTACCTGGAAGCTCTTGGTGTGATTGAATGATGGACCTGAGTTTTGAAAGCAAAACCAGTTCCAATTTGGAAATGACACTGAATGAATAAGTCACTGGCATTAAATCCACAACCATGCTATTGTTGCGAAACAAACCCATAAAGGAATAAGTGGAAGTAGAAACAGCTACTTACTACTTTCTTATTGCCCTTTGGAACTTTGAGGATATTCATTTTTTCTATCACAGGAGCATAGATCTGTGGGTCTAGGACTTCTGGTCAAGAGTTCCTCTCCATCAAGGGACCAGCAAGAGTTCCTTTAGATTTCATGCTATGGCAGTCAACTGACTGTTTCAGTGTCCTTGTTCCAGGAAGTCAGACCAGGAAACTAGACCAGCAGAGTAGCAGGGGCCACTCACTGAAGCCTGTATCCTGATCACCAGGAAGCAGCAGAGCTGACAATATAAAGTGTATGAATAAGCTGCACTAGGAGGTAACCAGAGTCCCTAATGGTAGCAAGTGCAAGTGTGGTGTCTACTGGATGCACTACATAATGTGTCACCAGGAAGCTCCTGGGAGGAAGTACATGAGAACATGGGATGATCTTGTAGCATGTAGCTCATCATTTTTCTTCCCCTAAATGAGAATGAGTGGATACAGCATTACCGATGGCCTGAGGGGGACATGGTGGCCATACCTGTGATCAATTGCTTTCTACGCATCAATGGAGAAAATGGCAATGTGAATATCATAACCACCCACAGAAGGCATAGGCCAGAGGGCCTATGGGAGTGTCCTCTTTCCCTGCCTGGGCACAAGAATCAATTGAAAAACTGCCACAACAGGGACAAGTGGTCCCAGACTATCACCTGAAGCATAGACTAAATGCCTATGCGTCCACGACACTGTAGACAAGTGACTGGAAAGAGATAAATACCCTTTAAAGAATTCTATGTCAGGTGATATCTACCCAGCGAGCAAGATTAAAGTCTCACTCCTGACAGCAGGAGCAGGACATAGCAACTGCCATCCAAAGAACACAGTGAAAGGGAAAGAAAAGTGGCGGGCAATACTGTTGGTGTGAAAAGACCAAGGACAACAGTAACAGACGCCAATCGCATTGCTAGAATATACCCTTAATACAATGAGATTACAAATGGCTCTTTTCCTTTGAGGAATTTTATGCCCCTACCTCCACCCCTCACCAAACTAACCTCACTATCACCATGAGAAAAACATCAGACAGAAGTCCTAATTAGCACTATTTAAAAACTGTCAAGGTCATCAAAATTGGAGGAATTCTCACAGCCAAGAGGATCAAGACCTGACAATTCATGCTATGGGATCTGTGGTAGAATACAAGGCAGGCAATAAAACTAAGGAGAACACAGTCGACTATAGACCAGAAAGTGATAATGTGCCAATACTGTCTTCTTACCATGAGTGGGCACCACATTTATATGAGATAGTAGCAATAGGAAAACCTAGGCATGGAACATACAGTGACCTTCTGTGTACTTTGCTCAGTTTCTCTGTAAATATGGCATACTTCTAGAAACAAAAGAATTGATAAAATAAACAACATACCAAAAAATGAACTTTGACTCTTATTTCAAACCATATGTAAAGTTAAAAGTATAAAACTCTTATAGAAGAAGAAGACAGGAAACGCCTTATGACTTGTATATTGGGCTAAGATTTCCTAGAACACAAAAGCCACTAATTATTAAGTAAAAGCTAATGAATTGGACTCTGACAATTAAAAAATTTTTTTGAAAAATTGTTAAGAAAGTGAAAGCAAGTGAAGGAGTGGATAGAAACGATCTTGGTATATATAGCTGATCAAATCTTAAATTCAGAATTCTTGTATTTCTTTCTCAACTAGACCCACAGTCATCTGGAAAGAAGGAACCTTAATTGATCAGATTGGCCTGTGGCCATGTCTGTGAGAGATGATCTGGATTAAGGTGAGAGGGCTTAGCCCACTATGAGCGGTACCATCCCTAAGCTGGTAGACCCATGCTGCATAAATAATTAGTTGAGAGAAGCCTTGAGTAAATCAGTATGCTTTCCTCCTTGGTTCCTACTTGAGTTTCTGCCCAGACTTCTCTCAATGATGGGCCTGGCCCTGTAGGATGAAATAAACCCTTTCCTCCCCTAAGTTGCTTTTGACCATGGTGTTTCTCACAGCCACGAATGGGAAGCAAAGTAGAACACAAATCAATAATAAGAAAACGAACACTATAATTCAGCAGGTTTTTTAAAGAGATGGAAAGTTTGTATCTTTTTAATGAGTGGTTCTAGGTTGGTTCCGTATTTCAGGACCAGAAAGCCAACTGGGATCTTTGCCTCATATAATACACAAACATCAGTTCCAAGATATGGTCCATCTTCATCCTGTTGCTGTAGAAAAACAACAACACTCTGACCAAGAGTAACTTGAGGGAGGAAAGAGTTATACTTCAGCTTTTAGGTTGCAATCCATCCTTTAGGGAAATCAGGGCAGGAATTTGAAGCAGATATTATGGCTAGGCAAGTTGCATGCTGGCTTGCTCATGGGCTCATGGTTAGCTAGCATTTTTATATATCCCATGACCCAGGGAATGGTGGCACCCACAGTGGGCTGGGCTCTTCTACTTGACTAATAATAAAAACAATCTGTGGCAGTCATGGCTACGGAACAATTTGTTCTAGGAAATTCCTCAGTTAAGGTTTTCCTCCTCAAAAGATATAGGTCAGTAGTTTTCAACCTGTGGGTGGCAAGCATGAAGTCAATCCTTTACACAGGGTTGCGTGAGGACATTGGAAAATACAGATATTTACATTATGATTCATAACTGTAGCAAAATTACAGTTATGAAGTAGCGAAAAATTTATATTTGAGGGGTCACCACAGCATGAGGAAATGTATTATAGGTTTGTGGCATTAGGAGGTCTCAGAGCCACTGCCTTAGGCTATGACAAAATAACACTTTAAGTAGTACAATGGTCATATTAAAATGTGAGCAATAAAATGATACTTTTAGAAGAATACACATGATATAGACCATAGTGTCAAATAGCACACATGTATGCATATATATATATATATATATATATATATATATATATATGTGTGTGTGTGTGTGTGTGTGTGTGTGTGTGTGTGTGTGTGTGTAAGGCTTTAATGACTAATTAATCTAAGATTAAATTTCTTGTTCTTTTAAAATACTTAAAATACTGAACAAAAAAACCCATAATTTAAGAAAAAAAAGTCTCAATATAAACTATCTAGAACGTACCAAGAGCTCTTAGAGACTTAATAATTCACAAAAGATATATGAATGGCTGGTGAACATGTGAAATGGTTTCCAGCACATTTAGACATCAGAGAGATTCACATAGAAACCATGGCAGGACATTCTCTGCCCTTACAATTACTGGCTGAAGGTTGAAGCCAGCTAATCACATTGCAAAGAAATTCGGGAGTGTCCTATGACATACCCTTATCATGTGACTCACTGTTAAGTTTTTATTTAAGACAAATAAAATCCTACATCCATACAAAAGTTGTGCATTTGTGTCTATGGTAGCTTTGTTCATAATATCAAATGCCCATCTCAAGGTGAGTGGTTTATCTTGTGGTATATCAATACATCTTATGGTGTATCTATTTACATTGTAGCATATCTATATATCTTGGTATGTGTGTGTGTGTGTGTGTGTGTGTATGGTGTGTGTGGTATGTGTGGTGTGTGTGTATGTGTGTGGTGTGTGTGGGGGGTGATGTGTGTGTGTGGTTGTGTTGTGTGGTGTGTGTGTGTGTGTGTGTGTGTGTGTGTGTTATGGTGTGTGTGTGGTTTGTGTGTGTGGTGTGTGTGTATGTGGTGTGTATGTGTGTGTGGTGTGTTATATGTGTGTGGGGTTGTGATGTGGTGTTGTGTGTGTGGGGTGATGTGTGTGTGGTTGTGTTGTGTGGTGTGATATGTGTGTGTATATGTGTGTGGGGTTGTGTGGTGTGTGTGTGGTGTGTTTGTGGTGTGGTGTGTGTGTGTGGTATGTGTGTGTGTGCCTTGTGGTATATCTACATCTTGTGATACATTTATGCAGATACCAAACAATGAACTGATCCTTAGAGACACAATAGTAAGATCCTGAAAGAGACAAGATATAAATAATATATAGTATGCTCTGATCTACCAGCAGGAAGTGGGGAGAGATAGTGAGCTTGGGCCTGGCAAGGGCATTTGAAACCTCAAAGCCCACCCCCAGGGACATACTTCCTCCAACAAGGCCACACCTTCTAATGTTTCTCAGCCAGTTCCACTGACTCAGCACCAAGCATCCAAACCCATGAGACTATAGGCACCATTCTCATTAAACCAGCACACTCAGAGAATCACAAAAACAAAGACCTGAGAATAAGAGGGGGACCTGTTGGGATAAAGAGGTTCTGCCAGGGAGAGGGAGAGGGATGAGAGAGGGCCATGAGGTGTGAAAATGACCAAAATACATCCTGGTGCATGACAATTGTCAACAAATACTTTTTTTTTTTAAAGAACCCTACTCATTTAGCTACCAAGGTTCTAGTTTTCTTTAATGATTTTAATACTGAAGGTTTGTTACAATGTTGTGGCCAGTGTCCCACTTTCCTATTTTGTCTCCATGCTTATACTTAATCTTGTACATACACTTCAATGCTGAATTCTGGAGGCAGCAATGCCATACACTCTTGACACTAAACCTTCTTACCACACCTTTCCCTAGGTCCAAGTTTTAGCTCAGTCACATTTAGGAGGAAATATGTAAACGAGGCTTGAGAGCAGCTCCAGAACTTCCTCTGCTGCCTATCAGCCCCTCTGTGGAGGCAGCCAGGGGCACTGGAGATGATCCTAGAGATCACATGGTCCACTCCCATGTTTCATAGAAAAATTCTATTCGCACTGCTCTGAATAGCCAAACTGGAACTAGAATTTTGGATTCTTAATTCCTAGCCCATGACTCTTTCTACCAAATGTTAGTGCTTCATGAATCAATAACATTGAAATCTGTTAAGCACCCAGCATCCAGATGTAGTACCCAAACATGCAGTGTTCACATGGCAACGCTTTAGGGGAAACAAAACATGCGTGATACCCTGAGCTCATCCAAATGACTTTGTCTTATGAAAAGAAAATGTGCTGTGACTTTTATGATTTAACACATAATGAGACAATGCACTGGAAGATGTCTCCTCTGTGGCAGCTGTAAGTGGAGAGAAAGTGTGTGTGTGTGTGTGTGTGTGTGTGTGTGTGTGTGTGTGTGTGTGCTGAATGTTTGCTAAGATCTTGGCATAGTTTTTTTTTTTTTAATTTGTCATGGAATACTTTTTTAATTAATCATTTTGTTCATTTACATTTCAAATGATATCTCCCTTCCCAGTTACCTTCCACAGACCCCCCCATCCCACCCCTCTTTCCTCCCTTCTCCTTGCCTCTGTGAGGGTGCTCCTCCACTCACCCAATCCTTCCTCACTGCTAAAGCATCCCCCTTTGCTAGGGCATTAAGCCTCCATAGGACCTAAGGCCTCTTCTCCCATTGATGTCCTCATGGTACCTTCTCCAAAACTGACCATATAATCAGACACAAAACAAACCTCAACTGATATAAGAACATTGAATTAATCCCATGTATTCTATCAGACCACCATGGACTAAGGCTGGTCTTCAATAATAACAAAAACAACAGAAAACCCACATACACATGGAAGCTGAACAACTCTTTACTCGGTGATAACTTGGTCAGGGAGGAAATAATGAAAGAAATTAAGGACTTTTTAGAATTTAATGAAAATTAAGGCACAACATACCCAAAGTTGGTATAGTTTTTAATAGCTCCCTCTTATTCCAGTCCAAATTAAAAAGACAATTATATTATCATGATAATTACAAGTAATTTCTAGCAAATAAGCAATGTTGTAGCAACTGCTTGTTTTCTTTTTATTACTGGAAATAAGTGTTGCATTTGGGATAACAAGCTTATAATCAACATGCAAATCACGCCAGACTGGAGGAAAGAGCACACTTTCCTCTCTTACCATTCTGGAGCAAACATCTCAGTTGATTCACTTGAATGTCCTCAGAGATGGTCATGAGAACACTACTTAATGCAAGAAAGAGGAGTGTCATTTTTCTGGTGCCCTGGTTATCAAGCCACAGTTGTTCAACTAGGGTTTCCAACCAGGAACATGTTAAATGCTGAACATGGTGGCACACGCACTTGGGAGGCTGAGGCAGAACAACGGAAAGTTGGAGGCTAGCCTGGGCTATGGGGAAAGACGCTGACTTAAAGACATAGGAAATTCAGTGTGATGCAGACTAGTAGGGTGAGGTAGTCTCCATCTGAGATCATTGGAAACTCATCTCCTCACTCTGTGTAGTAACCTTCCACCCATATAAAGAGCCTCCAGACTGGATAAGGTACATAGCTCTTCATAGAATATATAGGATTAGGACATCCAGTCACCCCAGGCAGAGGCAGGAGTTTCTCACTAACCTGTGTTGAGAATCCTGTACAGTGCCACCTGGGACACTTCTCTCTAGTCATGGTCAGGGAGTGGAGACAAAAACTAGAGTCAGAGCTGGTGGCACAGATCCATGATCCCAGCCACTCAGGAATCTGAGACGGTTCAAAGCCTGCTTGGACAGTAAAGCAAGTTCAAAGACATTCTGGGGTGAGATTCTGTCTCTAAATGCAATACAAAAATAGGGCTGGAGATGCTACTCAGGATAGAGCACACACACACACACACACACATACACACACACACACACACACACACACACACGGGGAAGGGGGGCAGAGAGACAGACACAGAGAGAGCACTCCAGGAATTACAATTAAATGCGCTCTTGTAAGAACTTAGACAAGATCCATCCATTTGCCTAAGAATTTCATAAATTCATTGTTTTTAATAGCTGCATGGTACTCCATTGTGTAAATGTACCACATTTTCTGTATCCATTCCTCTGTTGAGGGACATCTGGGTTCTTTCCAGCTTCTGACTAAAGAGCTTAGACCAGTGCCTGAAAGTAAGGGAGCTTTGTGCTGCTGTGGTTGAGTATTTGTCACTGCTGTTATCAGTGACAACAAGGGAGGTTTTAGTTCCACATTGTCACTATAATCCCAATCAAGGGCTAGCACGTGCTGCCTTGCTGACATCAGTTATTACCTTCTTCCTTTCCTTATTAGTGAACAGTCATCCGTCCGGACTGTCGTCAGCCTGAGCTGCTGAATTCGTGGCTGTTCTCCAGCATCTGCTTAGGGCTGAGGCTGTGGGATGCTGCCAGCCCAGCCATAGACACTGTGGACAACAGCATCCGTTCCTTTCACTGCTGAGTCCTAGATGGTCTGAGATGACAGTAACTGTGACAGCCACCTCCTCCCTCAAGTCTGAGTAAGAGAGTGTGGGGGAGGTAGGGAGGATGGCTCATGCTTTTCCTCAATGAGGCAGGAGAGAGAAGGGGGATGGAAAGAGGAAATGGGGATGGAGAGGGGCAGGGGTTGTGGATCCTATGGGAGAAGGGGGACACTCCAGGCCACCCTTGAAACAAATGTTTCCAGTGACTCCCCCACATAAAAACAACTCTGCTTCCTCCCCTGCACGGGCCCAACCAGCTGTTTCCACTTCCGAAGCATCAGGTCACTTACTGAAGTGTTTACTAACTTCTCATGCAGAACTTTTTAAATAGAGGAAAACCAGGAGCTTGTCTGTACCAACTAGACGACAGATATAAGGGAGAATTCAGTGACAAACAACACAAAGGCAGAATTAAGTCCTGGAATCCAGGCTTGATCAGGACAGCGTATTGATTGCCCTTCGAATCTGTGACTTGCCCAGTCATTGAGAGGACTGAGCCCTCTCTGTCCCACAGTGATGCAGGATGTAATGGACTACAAGGAGAGCAGAGCTGCTCAGGAGCAACCCAGGATGACAGCAGGAACAACATCATGCTTGAAAACCAACACCCATGAAGCAAACAGAATCTCTGAGCTTGATCTCCAGCTCTGCCTCCTGGGAACTGTGTGACATGGGGTGAATTACTGACCCTCTCTGAGCCATCATTTACCAAATGGGAAGAATAGTATTTGCAGTACTAACAATTTAAGCTTATCCCCAACTAGCTTACAAATAAACAAGACTCAAACTGGTTATTTTATTTGGCTTTGACAACTACTGGGGTCACTATTCTACTCTTCTAACTCCTGGTCTGACTAGCTCCCCAGCAGTGTACCCCAGATACTTGCTGTACCTCCAGGCCATGAGCTCATTGTTCCTCTGCCCTCATGGTGGCTTCTTCCTCTTCTTTTTCCTCCTCTTTCTTCCTGGCCTCTCCTCCTCCGACCAGGTCACTCTAAACCCACCCACCTCTAATCCTTCCAGTAATTGGCTGTATCCAATTGTATTTAGCCAATAGTTTTAAATCAAGGAACAAAGTTGTAATCAAATTACAAAAGCTTGTAATCATGAGAAGTCACTTGTAGGCCCAGACTTCCTTGTATAAAAGCATTACAATACGTAGCAATAGACCAAACCTCTACAAGTATTAGCTTTATAGGCTTGTTGTGGGGTTAAATAAATTAATATAAAGCATTTTTTTGGGCTTGGCCTTTCCTAAGTATTTCAGAAGCATCTGCTCTCTTTATTATGGGTACATGTAAGTTCTCACTGATTGCACAACTACTTTAGAGGGCACAAAGTAATGCTGTTTGTTTAATACAATGAAGGGTTATTAAATCAAATGGACTAACAAACCCTTCACCTCAAATGCACAATATGTTTCTGAGGATTTTCAAACTTACTTTTGGGGAAATACTGAAATGTGTAGTGGCCAATTATTTTATTTGTCCTATTGTGTCTATTATCAGTTCTGTGATACAGTAACAAAACACCTGAGCCAAACACCAACAGAATTTGTAGAATACAGAAGCAAAGGACACTCACCTTGACTTGAGTTTCTATAGGTGGCATGTCCCTCTACCATGAATGGAATCCTCACCTGCTGAGAGAGAGGGAGAGAGAGAGAGAGAGAGAGAGAGAGAGAGAGAGAGAGAGAGAAACTCCTTTTCTTCCCTGTTGTGATTTGAATGTGAAATGTCCCCCATGGTCTCCTGTGTTTACATATTTGGTCCCCAGTTGTCTGGAAATGTTGTAGAATCTGTAGGTCCTAAAGGTCCTCAACCTTTCTAATGCTGAGACCCTTTAATACAGTTCCTCATATTGTGGTGACCTCCAACCATAAAAGTATTTTGATACTACGTCATAACTTTAATTTTGCTACTGTTATGAAGCATAATATAAATATCTGGTGTATAGGATGTCTGATTTGTGACGTCCCTCCCCCCAAGGAGTCCCTCATCACTCGGTTGAGTACTACTGCTTTATGTTTATGGCTATGCTTAAAGTTTATGGCTGAGGTATTTATTAATAAATAATTAGTCTCAGAAATGTCATTCCGGAAGCTGGGGCTAGGAAAGGGAAACAGATTTAATTATTTTTACAGGTGATCATTAATGCTTGCAATGTTTCTGAGGCTAAATTTGCCTCCTAATTCCACATAGAACCTTTGACACCTCCATGAGTTGATCCTCCCCCAGTCCCCCATGAGGGGAGAGCATCCTTGTGGCTTTTAGCAGAGCCAGGAAATAGGAGGGAAAGTTGATTTCCTTTTAAATGACTAACATCTTCTAGCCCTGTCTTGTGTGAACATACAGTCTACAGGCTTCTTCATCCACCAGTCTCAGCCTTGCTACAGCCCTCTCCTCACATCAGCAGTAAGCACTGTTATCAACTGAATGAGCTTTCAAGGATACATCCAAGTGTCTGTCTGTTATCCATGGTACAGATTAGCCCAGCTCATGGCCAACCCCTCAGCTTGCCGGGAGCCTTCTGATCTTCACAATGCCTATGATTAGATAGATGCCTGACTACAGTTCCCATTGTTTGACCTCCCAGAACCAGCGACCCTTAGAAAGAAGACAATTCAAGGGAGCATGGTGTGGAAAGAAGAAAGAGACCTACACCAGGTTCTTTTTTTATTATTGGATATTCTCTTTATTTACATTTCAAATGTTATCCCCTTTTCAGGTCTCCCCGCTGCCAGGTTCTTTTATTAAATTTATTTTTATTTTTTATTTTTATTAGATATTTTCTTTATTTACATTTCAAATGCTATCCTGAAAGTCCCCTATATCCTCCCCCATCCCCCGCCCAACTCTCCTACCCACCCACTCCCACATCATGGCCCTGGCATTCCCCTGTACTGGGGAATATAAGGTTTGCATGACCCAGTGGCCTTTCTTCTCAGGATAGCCAACTAGGCCATCTTCTGCTACGTATGCAGCTAGAGACATGAGCTCTGGGGGTACTGGTTAGTTCATATTGTTCTTTCACCTATAGGGTTGGAGACCCTTTCGACTCCTTGGGTACTTTCTCTAGCTCCTCTATTGGGAACCCTGTGTTCCATCTAATAGATGACTGTGAGCATCCACTTCTGTGTTTGCCAGGCACTGGCATAGCCTCACACAAGACAGCTATATCAGGGCTCTTTCAGCAATATCTTGCTGGCGTATGCAATAGTGTCCGTGTTTGGTGGCTGATTATGGGATGGGTCCCCAACTGCAGCAGTCACTGGTTGGTTCATCCTTTTATCTTAGCTCCACACTTGATCTCTGTAACTCCTTCAATGTGTGCTTTGTTCCTAATTCTAAGAAGGGGCGAAGTGTCCACACTTTGGTCTTCATTCTTCTTGAGTTTCATGTGTTTTGCAAATTGTATCTTGGGTAATCTAGGTTTCTGGGCTAATATCCACTTATCAGTGAGTACATGTTATGTGAGTTCTTTTATCCCCTGGGACAACTAACAAGATTTCCCTCCTTCCTCCCCATGGATAATTGGAATGCAAACACCTTTCCTCCACAGGTCTGTATCCCTTTTAGCTTTGAACCTGATGAACAACAGAACAGAAAGGTCCATAATACACAAGGCCAACTCTATAGCTTGTTTAGGGAAAGCCTTGTAAATTGGTCTGGGTAACACCAGCTAATGTGAAATCGAGGCAAGTGACTCATATATTCATTCACTAACTGTCCTTTGAGTGACTGTCAAGTGTGCTTGATACAGAGCAGTGACCTTTACCTACCTACAGGGGGCTGGGCCCCTGGCTGTCAGTTTACATTTAGGCAGCATGAGTGGTTCCAGAGAATCCTGATTTCTTATGCATGAACTGCTGACCCCAGCACTGGTGCTGGAGAGAGACGGGAAGGAAGGTGTCCTTCCACTGATTCAGGGACCTCCGGGCAGCGTTTTCCAGCATGTCAGCAGACTCCACATTTCTTTCCTCCCCTCCCTCTTCCGCCCTACCATTAAACCCTGTCCCTGGAAGCCCTCTGCAGTTGCCAGGAATCACAGACATTAGGAAACAATGCAAAAAAAATGGGTGGCTACTTGGCATCCCACAGCCCAGTGGCCACACGTGGGCCCTGGTGTTGACTCTGGGTCATAGGTATGGAGACAGTCTGGTGCTAAGGAAGGAACCTGGGCCAGCAAGAGGACTTCAGTGACTCTGGAACCAAGCAAAGGCTGACAGAGGGGCAGAAAATATCCGACTGTGCTTTTAAGTGGTTCTCTTGCCTATATACTTTAAAGCCATACGTCCCAGAGTTGAGCTGAGGGTTATGGTCACCAATGTAGCAAATACAACAGAAACAGGGCTTGGGACAAGATCAGTTCCTAAGAGTGGCAACAAAACCATAAGTCCCAGCTGTCAACTTACCTTCCAACTGAGGGTGGCAGGAAATAGCTTCTCTCTCTCTCTCTCTCTCTCTCTCTCTCACTCTCTCTCTCTCTCTCCCTCTCTCCCTCCCTCCCTCTCTCCCTCCCTCCCTCCCTTCTTTCTTCCTTCCTTCCTTCCTTCCTTTCTTTCTTTCTTTCTTTCTTTCTTTCTTTCTTTCTTTCTTTCTTTCTTTCTTTCTTTCTTCTTTTTAAAACTTCATTGAGAATTTCATACAATGCATTTTGATCATATGCAACGTTCTATCAACTCCTTTTCTGACCCGCCACCACCTCCCTACTGACTCAATTCTTTTAGGTCCTCTTAAGTACCCATAGAGACAAATTTGTGCCATCTATAGATTCTGGGTTATATGGCCTTATGTAGCAAAGGCTACACAAAGAAAACTGACTCTTCCTTTCTCAATAGCTGTAAGATGTCAATAGCTCCTTGGTTAGGGATGGAATATTATAACTACCCTACCACCATGCTGAAATTTTGTCTGGCTTGGGATTGCACTGCCCTTGAGCATCCTGTCATAACCTCTGTGAATTCATGTATGCAATTGACTTGCTGTGTCCTGAAAATACTCTTTTCTTATTGTCATTCACTGTCTCTGGCTCATGGAGTCTTTGTCATCCTCTCTTCTGCCATGATTCCTGGTCTTGGAAGGAGAGGTGTGACATAGATGTCTCATTTAAAGACGAGCATTCTATTACGTTCTCTGTACTTTGACAAGTTGTAAGTCTCTATATTAATCACTGTTTATTACAAATAGAAGCCCCTCTGATGAGGAGTGAAATGTGCACTAATCGATGGGCACAATTATGAGTCACTAGGAGTCAGTTTACTAATTTACTCACTTAGTAGAATAATAGGACCTAAGGCTATTTAGACACAGGTTCTTAGCAACATGGGGTCCAAAGTTAAATAAATAACACCTTATTTTTTATTATATTTTTTAAAAAAATCACCGTTCTATGCTACAAGAAATATTTTGAGTGCCTCAGCTGAACAGTTCCCAAGCCTGCTGTTCTTGCAGAGATGAACTGCTGTGATTCATTAGCTCCCTGACGACAGATCTCTGTAAAGCCACCTTAAGAACTGAAGGACTCAGCTATGCTAGCAAACAGCCTTCATTCTCATTTGTCAAAGCCTTCCCAAAGCACAGGGTGCTGAAATCTTCCTGAGCTGGGTATCTTCCCCTCTCTGGGCAGCCATTCCTCCACACCTCACAGAGACAAAGGCTCTTGTTCTTAGTTAATCTCAGACGCATATAGGAACCCACAAAGAGCTCTGTGTGAGTCCACACACTGTTCTTGATAGAGCCTGTGTGTGGTGAGAAGTTCTGCCCATAATTTACATCTTTATGCTTATCCTGGGATTTGTGCGGGTGGCACCTGTCTGCACCACCTATCTTATCTGTGAGGCTTGGACATCTGGGCAATAGAAGTCTCCCCCCACCCCCACATACACCTTTTAGTCACATTCCTGAGTGTCCTATGTCAAGTGGGTATGTTGACTTTGCTTCCTGGAGCTGACCAATGAGATCACCTACTGAGAAGTTTTCTGCACTGAGGAAAACAGTCAGACAAGCTTAAGGAAATAAGTTAAAAGCATAGCATTTAAAAAGAAGATCAACTGTAAAACATCACCCAGAATGAATTGGGGCCAGTACACTGATACAGTGTCTTAAGATTTTCTGTTCAACATCAACTTGAGTCTCTCTGCCTTTAAAACGAGGCTCTTCACCAAACATCAGAAAGCACTCATCCTAAGTAAGGGGTTGGGAAAGCTGTAGCCTTTAAGGTGCTGAAAAATGTTTACTTGACGGACTACCCTAAGTACTGGAAGCCAGTCTCGGGGCTCTACGAAGAACCAGGCTAAGTTCATTGACCAGTTAGACTGCTAAAAAATATACTGACCCTAGTGCCTAACAACACAAATTTCTGAAGGTTGGGATTTCTAAGATCACCCTAGCAGGGCTGGTGTTGAGAGACTTATCTTCAGGTTTGTGAATGATATCTTCTTCTTTGTTCTTACATGGGAGAAGGATCAAAGAAGCTTGTCCATTTTCTACTTTAAGTTCATCAAGTCCATTTTGCAGAGCCTCAAATCCAGACTACCCACCTTCCAAAGGCCTATTACATCATATCTATTATGTCATACTATTGGGCATTGAGCTGCAACACATGAATTTGAGAGCATAAACATTCAGACACAGCAGTATTACTAGGGTAGGTGTAATTCCTACCTTTTAGAGACATAACCTAAAATGAATGGTCCACGGTATGATTAAATCCATGAAGAGCCAAGGAAGATACAAATCTTCCAAACACTACAGGAGAGAAATGGATTTTTTTAAAAGCAAAATAAATCACACAGGATAGAGCTGAGTGGGAAATGCACCTTGTGAGGAGCTCTTTCTCCTGGTGTTAAAAAAACCACAGAGTGAAGAGGAAGAAAATAAATATTACAACTTACCATTCCCCCTTATGTTGATCAACCCAAGGATTCTTGCCATAAAAATGAAAAGAAGTAAAATTAAATCAAAAAAAGAATAACAGAGATAAAGAGATACTGCTCATGGCTCTTTTTCAAATAAACATCAACCAACAGAAATAGAAATGGAACAGGAATTGAGTGGCATTTCTAAGGAAAAGGTCACTGTCTCTCGTGTCTCTCTCTCTCTCTATTTTTTTTGGTTTTCTAATCCTCATCATTAAAGCCTCGTTTTAGTAGGCATTTATTTATTATTTATTTTATTTTGTTATTTATTTATTTTAATATTTATTTATTTATTTTCTTTATGGTATGTGGTGAGGGGTATGTGTATGTGTGTGTGTGTATTGTGTGTTTGTGTGTTCGTGTATGCATATGCATATATGTATGCATGTCTGTGTGTGTGTTTCTGTGTGCCTCTGGGTGTGTGTATATACATGTGTGTCTCTGTGTCTGTGTCTGTGTATCTGTGTGTGTGTGTGTGTCTGTGTGTGCAACATGTGTATGGGGAAGTCAGGGGGTAATTTTCAGGAGTTTTTCCTTCCAACTTGCAGGTCCTGGGGAACAAAGTCAGGTCATCAAGCTGGGTGGCAAGTCCCTTTGCTCACTGAGCCTTACCTGCCCCTAAAACTCCTTTTTATTACAGCAGGTCCTCAGTCTCGTGGTGGTTTGTATATGCTTTGCTCAGGAAGTGGGACTATTACTAAATATGGCCTTGTTGAAGTAGGTGTGTCTTGTGGGCATAGACTTTAAAATCCTTGTCCTAGCTGCCTGGAAGCCTGTCTTCTCCTGTCTGCTTTTGGATAAAGATGTATAATGCTCAGATCCTCCTGCACCATGCCTGCCTGGAGGTTGCCATACTCTGGCCTTGAGGATAATGGACTGAACCTCTGAGCCTGTAAGCCAGGCCCAATTAAACATTGTCCTTAAAAGAGTTGCCTTGGTCACGGTGTCTGTTCACAGCAGTAAACCCTAACTATGACAGTCTCCATTCTTACCATCCTTCCTGGTAGTACTCAGTCCCATTTCTTACTCTCTCTGTTTATGCACAAGGGCACAGAGGATAGGTGAATGATGAAGTTTATATACCAGTCGATCCAGACAGACAATGCTCTGTACAGTGATGTCCTTCACTCCACAGGTGGTGCTCTTGGTTTTAGGGGAAGCCTCTAAGACAGATTTGCACTGTCTTTTTGTTTGTTTGTTTTTAACTTTCATCTTATTTTTTTCAATTAACCGGTATTTGTATCTATTTGTAAGGCACAAAATGGTACTTCAGTTGCTATCTATAATGTGTATAGAAAAATGATTTCCATTGTCTTAGCATGATAATGTGCTTGCAGATTGCAAGCTGCTCTATTCTAGCTGCTCATGAAATAAACATCAGGTAATCGTAGGTTGTAGTAATTCTTCTGTTATAGACCCCTATAGACTTTCTATATAAGTGTGTTGGGAACCCATCATCCAACCTCCTGCTGTGCTCTCTCCACACAGCCTTTTCAAGCCTCTGGTAACCAATCAATGTAACTGTAATCAATGTTTTAAGCTTCGACTGTAACTGTAATCAATGCTTTAAGCTTCGAAATGTGAGTAAAGACAGTGCCTATCTCTCTGTCACTTAACAGAGCTCTGTTGAGGCACATCCATTTTGCTTCAAATGACAGGACCTCATTCATTTTGTATGGTGAGTAAATAGTCTATTGTGTGTATATACTATTTTCTCTATCCACTGTTGTATCTAGGGGCACTTTGGTTGATTCTGGCTTGCCTATAAGGAGCAGAACGATAATAAACATGGGAATATACATATAGTTTTAATAAGATGATTTAATTTTTCAGTGGAGAATTTCACCAGTTTTTTAAAAGTTTTTTTTCATTAAATATTAATTTACTTTGCATCCTGATTGTAGCCCCTCTCCCTCCTCTTTTTCCAGTCCAACCCTCACAACTTCCCTCTACTGTTTCCCCCCCCCCTTCTCTGAGAAGGGGAAGCCCCCTACCCAATGGTCACCAACCTGCCTTGGCACATCAAATCACAGCAGAACTAAGAGTATCCTTTCCCACTAAGGCTGAACAAGGCAGTCTAGCTAGGGAAAGGAGATCAATCCACAGCAGGCAACAGAGTCAGAGACAGTCTCAGCTCCAATTGTTAGGGGACCCACATGAAGACCAAGCTGCACCTCTGCTACACATGTGTAGGGGACCTAGGTCCAGCCCCTGCATGCTCTTTACTTGGTGGTTCAGTCTCTGTGACCCCGATGGGCCCAGGTTAGTTGACTCTGTGGGTCTTCTTGTGGTGTCCTTGACTCCTCTGGCTGCCTCAATCCTTCCCACACTTTTCCACAACTCTCCCTAAGCTCCGCCTAATGTTTGCTGTGGGAAACTCTCTGCATCTGTTTCCATCAGCTGCTAGGTGAAGCCTCTCAGGAGGCAGCTATGCTAGGCTTCTGTCTGCAAGCATAGCAGAGTATCATTAATACTGTCAGGGGTTGGCTCTCTCTCATGGGATGGGTCTCAACTTGAGCCAGTCATTGGTTGGCAATTCCTTCAACCTCTGATCCATCTTTATTTTTGTGCATCTTGTAGGCAAGTTATTTTTTTTTTAATTTTTATGTGTGAACTTGTGTACACATGGTATATTTGTGTGTGCACACATGTGCCTGTGGAAGACAGTTAACCTCAGGACTGCTCTCCAGGAGCAGCTTACCTTGGTATTTTATTCTAATCAATCAATCAATCAATCAATCAACCAATTAATTAATATTTTTATATCTCCATTGCAGTTTCCTCTCCTTTCTCTTTCCTCCCAGTCCTCCCACCCCACCCCCGTTCCTCGCCAACACACATACTTCCCGCCATTCCTCCTCTATTTTTCTTTAGAAAAGGGCAGGGATCCCATGGATGTCAATCAGACACAGTATAACAAGTTGCAATAAAACTAGGTACCTCCTCTCCTATCAAGGCTGGATTAGGTAACCTAACAGGAGGAAGGGACCCCGAAAGCAACCAGACGGGATCTCCTATTGGCCTAGAGCAGTGGTTCTCAGCCTTCCTCAAACTACAGCCCTTTTAGCATCCCTCATGTTTTGTGATCTCCCCAACCATAAATTTGTTTGTTGTTGCTCCTTCACAATTGTAATTTCAAAACGGCTATGAGTTGTAATGTGAATAACTGATATGCAGGATATCTGATACATGACCCCATATGAAAGAGTCATTCAACCAGCAAGGGATCATGAAGACCCACAGGTTGAGAACCACTGGCCTAGAGCTTCCCAGGTGGGTTAGGGTATCTGGCCAGCAAATCCCAGGGATGCTCTCTTCTCTGTGCTGATATGCAAGTCCACTGCATTTTTTTTTATCATATGTGGGTTCTGGGGATCTAACTCAGGTCCCAGCAGTTACATGGAAGCACTTTACTAACAGAGCCATCTCCTTGGGGCCTGCAAATACCTTCTTTCCTGTCAGAAAACTTTCCTGGTTGAACTTAGAATCTTTGACTGACTTGTTTTTTTTAGCCGCTTGATTGGCTATCAGTGTGTCAGTAGCTCCCAGATTGTTCTTTCTGTGTTTGCTCATGCACTTAATCCCCTGACTCATGAAAACCCTAATGCTTCCTCCCAAAAGGAGATGGATGGCTCATTTCTTCTTGCACTGGGAAGAACTGACATTTGGTTCCCGTGCACAATTATACTACATTTAGTCATAATCAAGGGGTGCTCTATGCCAGACCTTTTTTTTTTAAAAAAGAAGAAGAAAGAAAGAAAAGTTAAGCCTTGCCTTAAGGTACTGTCTATAGAAAGATTGGAGAGTGGCTTCTAGAAGGTCATTAATTCACATGCATGGTGGCAACAATGCTTTACACTTCTGAGTAAGCTGGCTGTTGAGACCAACTGTTTCCTATTTCACCAAGGAGGAAGCCACTGTAGCCCAGAATAAATTCCCAGAAGAAGTTAATGAGCTAAAATTGTATATTTGTGGACATTTATGTGTGTGTGTTTTTAGTCTCCCTGGAGCACCTGGTAGTGGCTCTGTGGCAGGATACAGGGAACATAGAAAGATCATTGTGTATAAGCACTCACCAGGATGTTTCTAGAATGTGCTTCTGTAGGTGTACAAAGGTGAATATTATTGGGTCTCTCTTTACCAAAAAATAATAAAACTGATTTATTAGGCAGATTTGGAAAAGAGCCTAGAAAACTCTGTCGCAGAGCGAGGACCTGCTTTGAAACGTTTCTCTGTCCTGTGAGGCTCACTCGTGGAGAGAGCGAGGACCTGCTTTGAAACGTTTCTCTGTCCTGTGAGGCGCACTCGTGGAGAGAGCGAGGGCCTGCTTTGAAACGTTTCTCTGTCCTGTGAGGCTCACTCGTGGAGTATCTTCTTTCTCCCTGTGCTGTTTGTGAAGTCATTTGTTTTCAAACAAAGTTGGGAAAAAATTAAAACTCATATAAAACAGTTACACTTGATATCAATTGACTTGGTAATGTATAGGTTCTCTAGTATCCAAAAGGTTTGATCTATCATAAATCTACCAGTAGTAACTATTTCTGGTGTATGTGTGTGTGTCTCTCTCATTAAACCCAGTCCCCATGAGTGACTCTTTCTCATATTCTGACCTATTAAATTAATTTAAATAATCACTGATTTCTACGACGATAGAATAAACATACTTTCAGGGGTACTTTTGAACTTGTGTTCAACTGAAATCAATCTTGGACCATAACAGCAGGTGCATACCTGGATGAAGGTCATCATGGAACAATTGAGCCCTGACATTGGCAAGGCCTAGGTGTGACCTCATTGTAATTGAGATATAAAACCAAGAGGGCTTGGGTGTCTTCATCAGAATAATGAACTGAGAGTAGATTACAGCTACTTTACAAAACAGACACTTGGCTTTCTATACCCATGGGGTCTCATCCAAAGATTCAATCAACACTAATATCAAGCCTATTTGAAAGTGTTGGTGAGATAGTTTGGTTGATAAAGTACTTGCCTTATATGTAGGAAGTCTTGACTTCAATCTCCAGAAAGCATGTTTTAACTAGAAGCTGGATATAGCAGTGCCCATTTATAATCCCAGCACTGGGGTAGTAGAGACAAATGGTTCTCTGAGGCTTGCTAGCCTACTTGAGAAGGTCAAGTCAGTGAGAAACTGTCTTGTAAAAAAGGTGGAAGGTTCCCAAGGAACAGTACACTGAGAATGTCCTCAGCCCACCACAACCACATACCACACACACACACACACACACACACACACACACACACCCTTGGGAAAAATGTGTCTGCATTGAGTATATACTTACTTTTTTGCCATTACTTGTTCAACCAAACAGCATAAGTATTTAAGTGGTATTTATATTGTGTCTATTATTAGAAATAATCTAGAGATGGTTTACAGTATACAGAGGATAATCACAGGCTCTGTGGAAATGCCATGCTACTTTATATGGAGGACATGAGAGTCTTAGGTGGGTATCTCAGAGTGTCCTGGAATCAATCCTCTGTGGACATAAAGGGACCACTGTACTTAGGGGGACTGTGAGCCAGCTTTGCTTGGTCTAAGGACTTTGTACTTCTCATCTGTTTAGAGTTCTTAGCTTTTTATCTCATATTAATTTGAAGAAACAGAAGCAGAGATATTTGTCCCCCAAGGTCACACACAACCAGCCCCAAATCCCAGAACCAAGTCCAACCTACTGAACTCCCAATTCTCCCCCAGCCAGTGTGCTCCAAGGGCTCGATGTACTCCAGATGTGTCTGTGACCTTTCACCCCGGCTTAGTTTCTACACAGCCAATTGTCCTAGGTTGATTCCTGTTGCTGTGATATAACAGCCTGACAGAAAGCAACTTGAGATAAAGTCAACATTTTTAGCTCATCATTCCTGGTTACAGTTCATTATTGCTGGGAAGTCTCACAGTAGCAGGAGCCCAAGATAGCTAGTTACCTTGCACCCATGGTCAAAGGGAAAGAGAAGTAAACACATGTCTGTAAACACTGCTGGGCTGCATTAAGGCGATAGCTAAAGCTAAGCATTATATCATACTCACTTGTTGTCTCAGGTATAAGAGCCCTCCTGGCTCCCACTGTCGTAGTCAGCGTTTCATTGCTATGAAGAGGCACCATGACCGTGGCAACTCTTTTAAACTCTTATAAAGGAAAATTTTTAATTGGGTCTGGCTTACAGTTCAGAGAGTCAGTCCATCATCATGATGGAGGGAAGCATGGTGGCATGCAGGCAGACATGGTGCTGGAGGAGTAGCTGAGAGTTTTACATCTGAATTGGGAGGGGTCATAGGCCTGGCTTGAGCTTCTGCAACCTCAAAGTCTTCCCCCAGTGTCACATTTTCTCCAACAAGACCACACCTCTGTGAGTCTGTGGGGGCCATTTTCATCATTTTGACCATCACACTAATTTTTAAAGAGCTGGCTTGTTGCTAAAGGTGACCAAGGAAGTAAATGTTCACCGGGAGAGTAATCTCCAAAATATCAAGTGCTAAGTGACACCTGGCCTACCGGGAACTCTTTTCTTCCAAGGAATGGGTCACCAGGAGAGACAGGACCTTGAGGAAGAAAGAAAAAAGGTAGCTGGTGAAGTCAAGGAAGATTTTTTTAAAATGGAGCTAATATACTAAGTCTAATAGTGGGGATGGGGTATATAAGGGAGGAATGAGAAGAGGCCTCAAGAGAATTTTAAAAGGGGTTAAAATTTTGTAGGAAATTCATTGATGCTTCATTTTTAATAGCTAAACAATTGATAGTACTAAAAAATATATATGGCACATATATATATGGCGCATATTTTTAAATTCATCTGGTAACCCTGCCTGTCTATTAGGAGCAGAGGATTTAAACTTTAGCTGGGTATATTGGTTGCTGTCTTGGCAGATGAGACTTAAGGGAAGAAAGCTTTATCTCAGCTCATGGGTTCAGAGGACTTTATCCCATCGTGGCAGGAAAGGCCTGGTGATAAGAAGCAGCTCTGTTTGTGACAGTGGGAATAGAAGGTGCTACTCTTCATATCCAGAGTGACTAGGAATAGAGAGCACAGAGAACCAGAAGCAAGCCTAGCCTTAGAGGCCTGACCCTACTACTCACCTGTTTCTACCAGCTAGATGCCACATGGCTTCCCTGAATAGCGCCACCAGCTGGTGACCAAGTGCTCAAACACAGGAGCCTCTGGGGGCCATTTTTCACCCAAACTAAAACAGTGGGTTATGACGCCATTTTGTACAAGTCAATGCATACATGTGTAAAACAATCAAAAGGAAAAACTTTGGCATGGTTATAAATAAGCAAATAAAATCAGTGGAGTTTTTTTTTTGAAGAATAGGATTATTAAAAATCATATTTTTGTGTTTGTGAATTTTATCAGGATTTTTATCATTTTGCAGTAAGTGTGTATCACATTTGTGAAAAAAATAAAAAGATTCTGTCCCTTTTCCCAGAGAAGATAAATACTTTTCTTGCAAAGAGGCATGCATAGTCACTTGAAGAGCCAGCTTGGGTGTGTAGAAATTGCCTTTCTCTCCCCTGCTTGCTTTGATTAGACAGTGCTTAGATTTTTCTTGTCATCCTCTTGAGTGATGTGAGACACAGGTTCACAGAACAAACCACTGTGCTGTGCTGGAGAAGGGATTGCTGGGGGTGCTGCCTTTGGGTCTCTGTCCTCCATGTAAGATTTCCTAGTAGACAGCTTTCCTGGGTCTCTGTATCACGATGACCCTGAACATCTCGGGCATCTTTCCTAAAGACATGCTGATCCCTGTGCTTATCTTGCATATTACTTTTTGTGGCCACTGGAAAGCTTTAGAGATAATGTGTGTGTGTGATGGGTTGTTTTGGGTTTTTGTTGTTTTTATGGTTGCTTTTATTTGTTTGGTTTTGGGTTTTTTTTGTTTTGTCCAGCAACATATTCAGCTTGCATAAATCTAGGTATAGCATTCCAACAGCAAACCTTGCCGCACTCCCTCCCTCTCCTCTGTATTTTGTATTTTAAGAATCCTTGCAACTTAGGTCAAATAAACACATTTCACTGTCAAATGCTCATCCATTACCAGGTGTGCCACCACCCCATCACCTGTTTGAAGGGCAATGAGGACTGAGTGCAGCCCAGTGCTTTAAGTAGCTGCCATGAGAACCTGATGCACTTCTGTAATATAGATTGGAATGCAAAGGAACACTGCCTTTAATAAAAAGCTTGGGTTCCTTAAAAGCAGGTAGAAAGAGAAAGGCTGCAGATGCATTTTAATACTTGGACTTGAATCCACTTGTGTGGTATAATTCAGGTTTTAGTGGTGCACACAGTCTTGCATAATTTACTGACCATTCTAATCTTGAGTGCACGTATTCCTTCTGCTGACTTCCACCTATTTGCTGTCTGACATTCAGAAGAAAACTTGCCTGTAAATAGCTTTGCTCTTTTCTCCACTGGCTTACCCCCCATTTAGTTTTACCTGCCTGTTGCATATACCTGGGGATCCATCCCATAATAGCCACCAAACCCAGACACTATTACATATACCAGGAAGATTTTGCTGAAGGGACCCTGCCTTAGCTGTCTCTTATGAGGCTATGCCAGTGCTTGGCAAATACAGAAGTGGATGCTCACAGTCATCTATTGGATGGAACACAGAGCCCTCAATGGAGAAGCTAGAGAAAGTACCCAAGGAACTGAAAGGGTCTGCAACCCTATGGGTAGAAATGAATATGAATTAACCAGTACCCCCCAGAGATCGTGTCTCCAGCTGCATGTGTAGCAGAAGATGGCCTAGTCGACCATCACTGGGAAGAGAGGCCCCTTGGTATTGCAAACTTTATATGCCCCAGTACAGGGGAACGCCTGGGCCAAGAAGTGTGACTGGGTGGGTAGAGGAGCAGGGCAGTGGGAGGGTATAGGGAACTTTCAGGATAGCATTTGAGATGTAAATAAAGAAAATATCTAATAATAATAATAATAAGAAGAAGAACCCACTGCAATAACTTTTGTGTGAGTAAACCTGGTGTGCGATTCTGGAGTGTCTGGATTCCAGCATTGTTCTCCTGGGTCTCCAGAGCTTATATCTCTGGGCAGCCCCTCCTTCATGCCCCAGTCCATGACAGTGAAGCTCATGAGGCTCTTCCCACTCTGCTTTCCTTCAGCCTCTCATCGCTCTCCTGCCACAGTTGCATGCCTGCCTGTGTGATTTGGATTACACCTGAGTCTTACCTCCTGGCTAGAAAGTTTTTCTATGGAGTCAATTCTATGCAAGTCCAACTTGAACAGTGTCTGCCTATGGTACCCTTATCATATCAAGAACGTAAGTGATCTACACATGCAGAAAACTTTCTGTGACAACCAACAAGTCCTGTTTTCCCCTCAGAGACTCACCCAGTGGTGCAAAGATCAGTTCTGAAGGCTTATAGGGATAAACATATTTGACATGGATTCTGTTGAAATTTAAATAACCTGTTGTAGCAGTAGTATATTAATCCTATCTAATGTCCCCAGTGATCGAAGTGGTGTGAGTTCCTTGCTGCCTACCCCAGTGTTCTGGGTTCTCCAAATGAAAGACACATACATGCAACCTTCTATTAAATATTCCTTAATCAGCTCAATGACTGGGCCACTTCCAAACTTCCACATTGCTAATGCCTCTTGTCTGATACTCCTGAATTATTACTTAATAAAATCTATATTACATCTTTGCTACCCTAGACCTAATGGGGGAGGGTAGCATTGCTCTTCCCCAGCTCTTACTTCATTGTGTGTTTTTTCTTCCTCAACCTCAAGTCTGGCTCTTACTGCTTTTCTGTTGTGGGAAATATTAAAAAGCCCATCAATTTTCTGCACTATGCAGGGCACTGGCAGGCCACAAGGCACCAGTAGGGTGTTCTCATCTCTGCAGACTCTTTGGCCTCATGGTTCCTGAAACATTTCCACCCAAGTCGCTAAATTCCCACTGGCGGGTGGCTACTACACCAGCACCATGCTTCAAGACCCCCACGGTTTTTGTGGTGCACATCAGGCAAACCCACACTTTACCACCATACCTTTCTCTCTGGAGTCCAGTCGAGTTGCCACGAGAAGAAAAACACCACACCAACTTAGTTCAGAAACAATGGTTACTCATTCTCTGGGTGCAACAACTAGAATCTTAATCTTGTAAGCCATATTAAATCTAATTCCTCCAGTGGCGAATCCTAGCGGATCTGCCATGAAGCCAGGAGGTGCTAGCAGCTGCATCTTGCCCTCTCCCTATCTCCAATCAAAAAGCCCCTAACTCTCTCCTGCGTCCGCTCTCCCTCTGTCCAAGCCTGACTCTCTCCTGCTTCTGCTCTCCCTCTGTCCAAGCCTGACTCTCTCCTGCTTCCGCTCTCTCTCCATCCAAGCCTGATGTCCCTCCTTGTCCAGTGATTGATTCCTTTATTCATTGGGGAGGTTCACAAGAAGTCACCTAAGTGACTCCTCATCTGCAACCCTCTCCCAGGAGAGAATTAATATCAAAATACAAACAGCACCAGGCCCATCCACAACACTTTTCTGGCATGGCAATTCTGTCCTCCTTCTTCTTTTGGTTCCCTTGCCCATGAATCCTAAAGTCCTCCTTTGTCTCCCAGCCCAGCCACTGGCCACTGGCAATTTTATTTACAAATCGAAGCCAACTGGGGTCAGGGACTGTCAGCATCTTACATGTGGGAGTCTGTGCAATTTGGGAACCCAAATGATGTAATAAAAGCATTAAACCAAATCCAAAGCAACCTGTTTTCTTTTTTTATTTAATTTTATTATTTTTGTCAAAAATAATTTTCTTACAGTATATTATGACACCAGTTTCTCCTCCCTCATCTCTTCCCAAGTCCTCCAAGTCCGTCCAACTCCATGCCTTCTTTCTTTGAGTCTTACAAAACAGACAATTAAAAATACAAACAAACAATAATAAAACAAAATGAACAAACTAACAGCAATTGAGAAAAATACACAAAATAAGAATTATAATATACAAGCAAAAGATCAGTCAGTTAAAAAGAAATCTTCCAAAAATACCTTTGAATTCTTTGGGTATTGGCTCTATCTGGGCATGGTGCCTGCTCTTAAATGTGGCTTGTATTTCCAATCAGACTCCCTTAGAGAAACTAACGTTTCATTTGCAAGCAGTTGTTAATCGGAGATAGCTTCGAGGTTAGGGATGGCAGCTCCTATACCTACCATCTCCACTGGGTTTGGGTCTGGTCTGGATCTGTGCCAGCCATATGCCTATTGCCACAGCCTCAGAGAGCTTGCATGCATGCACTTTGCTCTCGGTATTTTAGAAGGCTTTGTTTTCTTGGTGTTCTCCATCCCTTCTGACTCTTACTTTCTCCCTCATCTTCCTCAAAGTTTCTTAAGCCCTTAAGGAAGGGATTTTTTTTTTAAGACATCCCATTTAGACTGAGTAGTTCAAGCTCCCTCAGCTCTCTGCACACTGCCCATGGAGATGTGGATCCCTTAGTTACCTTCTACCACAGGAGAAATCTTCTCTAATGATGGCTGAATGTGACACTGATGTATGGGTATTGCAGACTACTATTGGGAGCCATTTTATTGTTCCTTTAGCAGAACAGTAGTATTTGCTTTTCTCTTAGGTCCATGACCTCTCTGCTCTCAGATTCTTGGCCACCCGAGCAGTGTCAGGCACGAGCATGAGCTCCATCTCTTGGAGTGGACCTTAAATCCAGAGAGGGGTTGGTCACTACCACCATGTCCGGACCATTATCATGTCATTGTGTCATGCAGGCAGGTCACCTGCAAATCAAAGGGTTTGTTGCAGTGTTGATGTTTACCTTCCTAGCCTGGAATATGTGGGGTACACTGTAGTGCCACGAACACCAATCAGTAGGGGTGAAGGTTCTAGTATATCACCAGCTCAGCTTCTTAATGATCAATGGAATATGTGTTTTCTTTAGCAACAGGGCCTTACCATCCGTTTGTGGAGAGTAACCAACATTGGGCATAGTCTGGGTTGTGTAGGGGTTTCCATGGGGCCACTTTGGTCAACAATTCAATTAGCATAACTGAGTCCTGGTGGTTAGAGATGTCTAGTTTGGGCTATGTCTCCTCATAATTTGGTGGTTACTTTTAGATTTCTCTCACATATGTGTATATTTAAGGAAGCTTCTATTGTAGTATGTTTCCATATAGCCCCTCAAATGGCCATTTCTGTTAACTGTCCCTCTCTCAATCCCCATTCCTGTCTATTTCCCCTTCCTTAGGAGATACTCCCCCCTGCCAGTTTCTTCCTCCATACCTAACCTCTTTGATTATTCAAATAGCAGTATACCTATAGAAGGTTTAAAAGCTAACTTCTTCATTGTGGTGGTTTGAATATGCTTGGCCCATAGGGAATGGTAGGTGAGGAGATGTGGCCTTGTGAGAGGAAGTTTGCCACTATGGGGGTGGGCTTTGGAGATCTCCTCTTATGCCAGCCTCCACCCATTATGGAAGAGAACTTCCTACTAGCTGATGAGAATGCCAGTTTCTTCTTGCTGCCTTCAAACCAAGATGTAGAACTCTCCACTCCTTCTCAAGCACCATGTCTGACTGCATGCCTTGATGCTTCCTGCTATGATGATAAGAGACTAAACTTCTGAACCTGTAAGCCAGCCTTAATTAAATGCTTGCCTTTGTAAGAATTGCCTCGGTGGCCACGGTGTCTCCTGATTGCCATGGAAACACTGACTAATCCACACATATTAAGAACATATATACCAGATTTGACATTTAGGGTATGAATTGCCTCAGTGAGGATGATTTTTTTTCTAGCTCCATCTATTTACCTGCTAATTTCATAATTGCACTTTTATTTTTTAAACAGCTGAATAATATTCTATTATATAAATGTATCACATTTTTGTGATCCATCCATCTGTTAAGGACTATCTAGGCTGCTTCCAGTTTCTAGCTGTTATGAGTAGAGCAACAGTGAATGTGATTGAGCAAATGTCTCTGTAAATAGGATGTAGAGTTCTTTGGGTATATGCCTAAGAGTGGTATAGCTGGGCCTTGAGGTAGATCTATTGCCAGCTTCCCTAGTAACTGTCATACTGGTGTCCACAGTGGCTGTCCTAACTTGTCTCCACCAGCAATGGATGAGTGGGTGTTGTGGCTCTCTCATCTCCAATTTTCAGTGCATGATATGCCATTCTTCCTCTTGATCTTGACCATTCTTACTGTAGCAAGTTGAAATCTCAACGTAGTTTTAATTTGTGTTTCTCTAGTGACCAAGGATGCTAAGAAATTCTTTTTAAGTCTTTCTCAACAACTTATAAATAACCTGTTTCATCTATAATAGCTAATGCTAGGAAGGAATATGATTATCTCATAAAACACAGAAACTATACGCTAGGGGTCTGAATATGGCTGGGTATGTCAGTCCTGTTCTTTTAAACCACCAGGCTCTGATATGTTCCACCATCATCAGGAGAAGCTTTTTTGACTAGGATGCTCCTGGCATGGAAATAAAATGGCTTGTCAGAGTTTTGTGCTCAACAGCTTCGCATGAAGTAAAGGAGCCCTCTTGATTCCCATTGAGTGTTTGGAACACACTGTGTTAATTTCCTAGGGCTTCCCTTACAAATGACCACATAATTAAAGCTTCAACAACAGAAATTACCATGCCTTAAGCTGGAGTCAGTAATGATTTCTTTGTAGATGGTCAACTTCTCTTCATGTCCCTCTACATTGCTTCCCTGTATATATGTCATTCTTTGTTTCTAACTTTCCCTTTTGTGGAGGCAATATTCATATTGGATTAGAGCCCATTCTAATGACATCATTTCTCAGTCAATTATCCCTGAAAAGACCCCATTTCATCAGGTCAAATCCTGAGGTTCTGGGGATTAAGAATCTAACCTATGTGTTGAAAGGTGCACAAGGAAAAACCATAATGTGTGCCCACTCCCAAGCCAGTCATTAGGACAGGGAGCTAATGTGCATGGCTAAGACCGATGAGATCCATCCATCAGGGCTTCAGGTGAGACCCACCTTCCATGAGATTGTGGGCACCAAAACAAAGTTAGGAAAAAGAAAGATGGCCCCATGTGGTAGACAACTAACCATGTCTGCCCTGGATATCCATTTACTTTACTTGTGAGAAAACTGAAGATCAGAGAGGCACAGCAGCCCATGTAGACCATTCAGTAAGTTAGAGTTGGCCGTGTGTATGTCTCTGGCACTGTTAGTGGGATTACCCATGTATTCATTTCCTAGAAACAGTTTATTATCTTTTCCTCTTCTAAAGATTCTCTACCCAGGATGCAATGGGGGATGCGATGGGAGAAGAAAAGACCTGGTAATACCTCAGGAATATTTCCTTTCTTTCCCTTCTCCATTGCAATGGCTATTTTGGGTTTGTTCCTTGCTTTGCTCACCCCAGAGACCCCTTTGATGCTTCTTGGATGTAGCCGAATGTTTTGAGGCAAAACTCAAAAGCAAGACAAGCCAATGTCAGCTTGCATTTTCCTCTGGTCACATAAAGCACAGATAATCGTGGCCATGGCTGCAATGGATCTACTACACAGAGAACTGGAGCTGGATCAGGGGACAGGGAGAAGGACATAACTGACCAGACTACAGTGTTCTGTGGCCAGAACAGCCTACAGCAAGAATGGCTGAAATTAACTTATGTCCCAAGCTCTTCTTAGATATAAAAATTTCAAATTCAGTTTCCCAATAGACCTGTATCACCCATGCCAGGGCTGATTGCCAAGACACCTCTTCAGCTTCCCTGTGTTTGGCTTCAGCTCTCTTATGGAGTACAGGAAACACAGTGTGTGCAGTCCCCAGCTCAGAACAGATGACTGCTGAGCACTAAGCAGCTGCTGAACATCTGTCTCTGTAAGCAGAAGCAGAAGTGTTGAACAGATGATGGACTTGTCTCCTCTAGTTTGACCTGATAAAATACATGGGGATTGGCTATTAGCCTGAAAAAGTTCATCCAATATGTAATATTTCTGTATATGGGATGGAGATGTAGTTCTGTGGCAGAGCCATTGGCCTACATGTATAGGCTCTGGGCTCAATCTGCAGCCCTACAAAACAAGGTCTATGTGTATGAATGTTTGTATTCTATATTGTGTTTATCAGTATTAAATTCATATGCATATAGGTATGCATATTTCAAATAAAAAGGCATCAAAGAAAGTATACAGTATTTAAATGATTTTCCCATGAAGAATGAATCAGCCTTTATCTTCTATTTCTGCTCCACCCTTGTTCCTCATCACACACACACACACACACACACACACACACACACACTACTGACAGCATAACTAACAATTCCCCACTTTGGCTTTCACCCTTCGAGGTGATGGAGGAAGGCTCCCCTTCCACCACACCTTCACTGTGAACCCCTGTGTACAGCATCAAGTTGTGAGTGAGTTTGGTTAGTTAGTCAGCCTGGGTTGTGAGGACCTGAAGCAGGATTTGGAGGGGAGAGAATTTAACTCCTGGATTTACTAAGTGTGATATTGGCTCTGCAGCCAGAGTTGCCTGAGGCAGCAACTTTCTGCCTTCTCCAAGTGGAAGCTTCCTGTGGGGATGAATCCTGACTAAAAGACCCCAGGTTGGGGATGGGGCACAACAGAGAAGCCTCTTCCCCTTTAAACTTGAGAAGACAAGGACAGAGGCTGCAACTCCAAAAGAGGGAAAACTGGAGGGATTGGGGGATGGGTAAAGAAGAATCATAGTCACATAAAGGAAAGAAGGAAAAGTGTCAAAGCAAATAAGGAGCCCAGGCTGGTTTCCATGGTTACAGCAAAGATGCTCCCAAAGCCTGTTTTCTTTTGCCCTTGCTTCCTCTTCAGACAACATCTGGTCCAGCTCTCATGGCCTATTAGTCACAGGTCTGCCAAGCAAAGAGAACAGCTGCTTTCCTCAATCAGTAATGTCAGTACAGCCTGTTGCAGGGTTTGGCCATTTCTTGTGTCTTCCAAAGGAGCCTTCAGCATATAATGAGAGGTTTTATCTAGAAGCACAGAAGTGATGTCAGCTCTCTGTGATCTCACACTTCCTCTGTTAATTACTTTCTCTTAGTCGCTCCTGATTCCCTCATCACTGACATTTTTAATGGTAAGAATTGTTTGGGGGTTGTACTGGCTGGTTTTGTGTCAACTTGACACAGCTGGGGTTATCACAGAGAAAAGAGCTTCAGTTGGGGAAGTACCTCCATGAGATCTAGCTGTGGGGTATTTTCTCAATTAGTGATCAAGGGGGAAAGGCCCTTGTGGGTGGGACCATCTCTGGGCTTGGGTCCTCCTATAAGAAACCAGGCTGAGCAAGCCAGGGGAAGCAAGCCAGTAAGGAACATCTCTGCATGGCTTCTGCATCAGCTCCTGCTTTCTGACCTGCTTGAATTCCAATCCTGACTTCCTTTGGTGATGCACAGTTGTATGGAAGTATAAGCTGAATAAACCCTTTCCTCCCCAACTTGCTTCTTGGTCATGATGTTTGTCCAGAAATAGAAACCCTGACTAAGACAGGGGTCATTCAAAGGATGATCCCTTACAGGAAGATAATATCAAGAGTTTAGGTTATTTAAGAATCCAAAGGCAAAAGAATACATCTGACTTATATGAATGCCATTCATCTTATTTTTCAAATGCTTATTGAGAGATGACCTAAGTCAGTATCATGACACATGGCATCTTTTTGTCCGTGTTTATATCCATGAAATTTGGGGGAGGGGGTGGATAGAAAGCTGAAATATAAGCTCACAACTTCTTCTAAACTCATCAAGATTCACATCTTGGGTTATTTTCAACTCCTTGAAAAGCACCTGAGCCAGATGATCATTTTGAGGTGCCTTGAATTGGCATGGAGACTGGTATATGAGCACCTAGTGCATATGACCTAGGGCTTTTAATTTAAGCTGCCTTTTCAACATCAGAATTCTAGCTTGGGTTGCACTGTAGTGGGTAGAGAGCTGGCCTCATGCACTAGAGACCCTGAGCTTGATTCCCTAAAGTAAGGTGTTGGACACACACCACCACTAACAACAACAACAACAACAACAACAACAACAACAACAACTCCTTCCCTTCCCCCTCTCCCTCTTCCATCCTCCTCATCATCATCCCAGACACTCCAGAGGATAGAAGCTAGAGAATCAGGATTTAGAATTCATGCTTAGCCACAGCAGACTACAGGCCTACCTGGGCTACTTTAGAACCTATCCTAAGACAACAAAAGAAAAGTTAGATCAGCATCAGCTTTAGGGTCCATTTGTTGATGTTATCTTCCTCTCCACACATGGCAGGCATCAAGTCTGGTCCACAGGTCTTTCTATTCCTTGAAGATCCACATACTGGTAAATGTCTAACCAGATAAATGGAACCATGAAGACCTATGGTGATAATTTAAGTTTCCTACTTACATCCATTTGTAATTCATTCAATATGCTCTACCTGAGTATCTACACTTTGTTCCTAAAATTAACCTTGACTCATTCTCTAGGTTAGGCCATGGTTTTGCTTGTTTTGTGTTGTTTTGGAGATTTTTTTGATTTATTTGCTTTATTTTTCCTACCAGCAAAAAGACAGAAATTTTAAGACATTAAGATGCAAAAATTGAAGAAGGGTCTCATATCTAGCAAGAGTGAAAAAGACAGGGAAAGGATCTGTATGAAAGAAGTCTTCAATAGTTCTGCTTGGTCATGTCCAATTTGAGGTGTCCATTACATGTCAGGTTGATAGTTAACCAAGATCAACAGGAAGGTTTTAGCACTGGAATTAAGAGCTTGGGGATCATCAATGTATAAATGTTTGTTCCCATGAACTTAACCTTGGGAATCCTAAAACTGAGCCCGGAGCACAAGAAGGAAATCTGGGAAGAAGAGACCAGTGGGATAAGAGGAAAATAACATCATTAGTGATCTGGGAAGCAAGTGTTTTAAAAGTGAGAATTGTCTAGATATTGCTATCTGGTCAAGTAAGATGTGGGTTCAAGAACAGCTGTTGTTCTGGTTGGATAAAAATTAACCAGGACACTGTTAAAGTCCAAATCCTGGAAACTTAATTCTAAAACTCCTACCTTAATGGTATTTTGACATGAGATCTTTGGGAGGGAATTAAGATTAGATGAGGCTAGGAAGCTTGGGCACCCATGATGGTCTGTACAGGAAAGCAGAGTCCTAAAAGATGCTGGACAGACCCACATGAGACCATCAGATTTAAGGTGATGGTTCATATGGAAATTGTCAAGAAACACAGCAGATATGTCATGCTACGTTGTCTCCTCAATTCATTGCCATGGTTTAGGTCCTGAATATGCCCCTGAGGACTATGTGGTTGGTCCACAGAATAGCACTGTTGGGAGATGGAATCTTGGTGGAGATCAGGAGGTCAACAGAAGTGTACCCTTGGAGGAGATTCAG
>LR753355.1:261091-368142 GCA_902729485.2 Mus minutoides | reverse complement strand
CCCCCCCCCCCCGCTTATTTATTAAGTTGAGTTTAAACAAAATGGGCTGAAATAAGGTGTGCACATCTTCATGAGTATTAAGGATGCAAAGGTTGGCTGGTCATCAGGTAGGTTTGATATAGTCTACTTGTAAGTGTTGCAGTTCTGAAGGGAAAGGCAGAACTGTTACAGCTCTGTTCAGATTGCTGCAGGAGAAATTTTCCCAAATGTAAGTCTTAGACTTCTAGCCTAGGAGGAGATGCTTTCTCCAGTGAATGTTACAACTCTGGACAGAAAGTCTCAGCTAAAGCATGAGTTGCTGCATAAGGCCAGGGTGCTCATTATATTCATTTTGGTGGGGGGTCTTCATCTGTCTTTGTCTTCAACAAAGACTTCCTTAAGGGTCAGGGTTGGTCTGTGCTAATCCTCTTTTTTCCATGTTGGCTCCTGGAGAGCCCTTTCTATCTCCCAATCAGTGAGCTGCCCCAGGACTTTCTTGATAGAATGATAAACTCAAAATATTCCCCCCATCTTTCACTTTCTTGTACTTGAAATCTTGTGGAGGTTTGCAAAATTCCCTGGAAGTAGTGCCTTGTGGACAGGAAGTCACAAAACATTGATGAAACAGAAGTTACCTCCGTGCCTTTCTCTGAGCTGTCCAATGGTCCACTGGTCCACTGGCCTGCTGGAAAATGGTTGCTTCCACACCAACTCCTTAAGTCCAATAGATGACTGAAGAACCATAAATGATGTCATCTCATCGCATATTGCAGCGACCATCTTAGGTTGAACAATGAAGATATAACTGCTTGGACTTAAGTGTTTCATCTCCCTCACATGCTAGCTAGCAATGACTCAAGAAACACTGTTACTAACCCGTGATGAGATAGTCATTGAGCCTCAGATCTGAAAGCCTGGGAACATTGGTAGAGATCCTGCCAATGGGTGGTGGATGGACTTTTGTTTTCATAGTGGAGTACACTAAACCTGCATGAGATCTGCTGTGTGGGTTCCTACGGTGGCCTTCAAACTGTTAAAACCTTGCTCCTGGTGCCATCTCAGTGACAAAGCATTGATGTCAGGGGAAATCTCAAAGCTTCCTGGACCCTATGGTATTAGAGTGCCATTTTCTTGGAAGCCCTCAGCCAGGAGGTATGACTTGTTAGTAGATTGCTCTGGTTGTGCCATAGAGTTGAGTAAATGTAGCAAGCCAACAGGTGACAAAGCAAGCTGTTGATCTGCTATGGATTTGTGCAGCAGCAGCCACAGGCTGGTCCATCATGACGACCGCACGGTCTCTGTGCTTGATTGCCTGAACAAAGAGCTATGATGAGTTCTGGGTAATTGCCCAGTTCTAGTGGTACTGCCATATGGTTCGCTCTTTTCTTTCCAAGCTGATTGTCTCAGGTACTTCATTACAGAACTTTTAAAGAAGTAACAAACACACCAGTAGTATACCTTCTTTCTTAATGCAGGATGCTTAAAAAATATAAACGAAATGCCCTCTGATACTTGGTCATATTCTCCAAACCCAGCTATTATTCAGGAATAAATTGTATACTCTTACAGAGAGGGAAAAATAATAAGTACTGAAAGGGAGTACAGAGTTGGGGAAAATTAGAGCTGGAGAAGGGGTGTTCTCAGAAATGACCCAGTGGAAGGTCCTGTTAGGCAACCCTTGTATCCCAGGCCATGCCCACCATCTTCCAAGCACTGCCTTCACAAAACAAAACAAAACCAAACAACAAAACAAAACAAAACAAAACAATAAAAAACAAAACAAAACAAAAAAACCCAGCATGTAGCAGATGAAATCAAGAGCCTGTGTCAGGATCCCATAAAACCTCACGTTTTTACCATCTTTAAAAGTATGTGTGCACATGTGCATGTAGGAATGCATGTGTACATGCATGCATGGATGTGGGGTAGGACCAGGCCTAGAGGCCAGAGGGCCATCTCTGCCTCATCCATTGCTTAAGCACCATCCATTGCAGTTTGGGGTTTGTTTGTTTTTGTTTTTTAACAGTCTCTCACTGGATTGGAGCTCATTGAGTAGGTTAGGCTGGCTAGCCAGAAAATCCTGGGGACCTTGCCTGTTTCTGTTTTACCAATGCTGGGGTAGCAAGCACATGCCTAACTTCTTCTTTACATAGGTTCTGGGGATCAAACTCAGGTCTTGGCAAGCATATTATTGATTGACTAAACCATCTCCCTAGCTCAAATATTTATATACAATAAATGTAGTCCCCCTGGCTTCCTTTCTTACATTTTTACTGTGAAAATAAATCCAAGACTGGGGGAAAACGTCTTTTGTTTTACTTCAATGCTAGGAAAAGGGTGGTGAATGAAGGCGTGGTGGAGTGACCTCATGCATATATTAGCCCCCTCCTCCAGAGAAACTGAGCACAATAATTATACACACTTAGGCACACACCCCAGCTGGTTTATCTCCTGCAGGCAGAGCTGCTGGCCTGAGCCCTAGCTCTTTGCAGCTGGCTCAGCAACACAGCAGGGAAGGTTGGAGCAATGGGGTCCTTCTTGTCATTGTTGTTCCTGAAGCCTCTTCCTGCAAGAAGTCCCACAGGGTCACATCCTGCATGGATGTTAGTTCTGCACAGCATGGTCTAAATATTTAAAGACACCGTGTGCATATAATTGCTTCAGTACAGAGGGGAAGTTTCAAAAGCCCCCACCTCCCTCTAAATTGCACACAGGGAAGTGCTATTTTCCAACGTTACATATTGGATAGGTAAGGGCAGTGCAGAATTGGCCTTTTCCTGGGTCATTTTATTGTACTGGATTTCATAAGGCCATTTCCATTCACGTCGATGATCTGCTCTGCTCGTGTTCATTAGACAGGACACCCACTATATCCTCTTTCTCACCCCTCAGCATCCCCCAGGCAGTATCATCCTGCGTTTATGTAGCATGTGATTTTTATTCCTGACTAAATGAAGCAGCTGTCCAGGTGAAAAGGACATCCTGGATGCTGCATGATCCTCTCAAAGGACCTTTCACTCAGGGCCCGTGGGGCCTGGATTTCTAGGTTGCAACTTTCCAGTGTCCCTGCTCCTTCTCCACTGCCCACTTTGTCACATCAACCCACCTCTACCCGATATGGCAGCACCGCGGACCACAGTGCCATCCAGACCCCAGCCTCACACTGGAAAAGAGAGCGGAGGGCTCTGCTGACAAGTCATAGTTCGTGCAATGGATTCTGGGAAGCTCTATGTTAAACTCCCACATTCGCTCTCGCCTCACCTCTGGTCCTAATGACTTTCAGCAGACACCAGAGACAGGACCTTGGTATTCCAGGGCCTTGCTACAGTGCAAGGTGTTTTGCCTAAGGGAATGTTATCTACTGGAATCAGAGCTCATTACAGCACTCCTTACAGCTCACTCCATGGAATTTTGTCCTTGGGGTGGGCACCACGAGTCCTCTGACCACTTTGCGCTGTCTCCCACCTTGGATCTATAGTAGAGGTGGTTACTGACCATGACTATCCACTTAGCAGCTCACTTACTCCCTAACTGGCCATCTGGACTGTGCTCCCCCAACTCTTCCGACTCCAGAATGAGAGCTCCTTAGTGTGCTTTCTCTATGAGGGGCTGCTCTGTGTTTCCCCAGACGTATTCCCCAGCTGCTTCCTCTGTTTGCCATCAGATCCCATGCTCACTCTAGAAGGCAAAGAACGTCTGCTGAATTTTTGCCCTGTAGCCAAAATCACACGTCCACTCTCCATTTTGGTCAAATAACTTCAGTGTGATGATTTTCCAAAAAGGAAAGCTAAATAGACTAACGTTTTGGGAGTTAGAAATGGATGAACTCAGCAGTGAGACAGGTAGAAACAAAGCAAGGGTGTTGACATTTATACAAGTGTGCTTACAAAACCTGGCCTTGTGTTTACAAAATCTGCTGCATAGGTTTGTCCATCCAAACATAATACAACCTGAAGTGTTGAATTCCTCTGACACTGGGACTCTGGCTCCCAGGCGTGACTGCTCTTCACTGATGAAGGTCTCATTTGAAGCAAGCAACTTTCAATCCTATGCAAACTCACTGTTCTGTAAGCTAAAGAAAAAATTGTCTTAGAACAGTGCATCCTTGTTATTCCTATGGAAGGCAGATTTCTAGAAGTTGAATGAATTCTCTTCAGAAAAATAGATAGGTTTTGAAAGTCGCATTAAACTTTCGTATATATGCAGAGTGTGTGGCTGCCTGCACAGGGACTTAACCATGATGTGAATCAGCGATCCAGGTTTCCTGAGGTGCTCCCATTGTCTTAACTGTCTTAACTGTCTTAACGATAGAAAACCCTGATTTTTATTTCACAACAAGCCCTTCACACCTGTCCCTGTTTGAGGGCCACTGTTGAGAAGTGGCTGGTTCTAAACGACACTTCAGAACCTACTTGTTCTGAGTGTGATTGTTTATTAATTCACATGCATGCTCGGAATCCACTCTAGTGACTTAAGCCCTCTTCCATGGTAGACTGAGCTTCCAAAAGCCATTTTTTATCCCATTTAAAGGTGACAGGATGAGTCAAGGTCATAGGAGTTAGTCTGATCTTGAGGCTTTTGTGCTTGGTGCAAATAAAATACTTCCTTTCATCTCTCCCAGTCAACTCAAAAGGTCACCCCCACCACTCCAGGTTTCTCTTCAGTATTCCAAGCTGGCTCTTTCCATTCTCACAGTAAATGGCAGAAATTTGTAAGGACAATTGTTGGAGAGAAATGGCAAGTTTATCCAACTAAAGCTTGCATTTGTCACACTGGAAAAAGACAAACCTAGAAAATCAAGAGGAACAAGCATGGTGGGCTGTATCCGGAGTTCAAGATTGGTTGATTTGAGTGTAGGTTACAGAGGCTTGGAATGGGGGCATCCCCTGGGACTGACTCCACGCAAGGCTAATGTGTCTCCCTTCCTAAGAGGAAGATATCCCACAAAGTACTGGAGGACGGTCTAGAAAGGATGTGGGCTTGTGCTTATGAATATTTAATTTGTACCTTTTAATGGCCTGAGTTTTTTTAAAAAATAATCTTATTTAAAAATAATTCTGACTTCATTCTTTGCCCCTCCCGACCCCCCCCCCTCCTTCCCCGAAAACAGAAAAGAAGGCAAAATAGTGCTGAGAAAGCACTTCACTTGGCTTCCTCCTCACTTTGCTGGTCTTTGTGTACAGACTCATGGCTCCCTGGGTATACTTGAGGTTAAGAAGAGTGTCTTAAGTACTTCATCCTTCCTCTCCATCCTCCCACAGTTCCTGTCCTTCTTAGAGTCCGTGCCTTTTACTGGAAGAACTTCTGAGTGATTAATTACCATATAAGACTGCACTAATATGTGGATGCAGACTCCCCCTTTTCCTAGATGTCCCTCAAATAGGTGAACCTTGTATTTGTTTACTTTGAACACAGACAAAGGTAAAAGTTAACCTGTTTGGCAGCCTAGAGATTTATGAGCACAAGTGCATGTTGAAAGTCATAGGAGAAGGGACACAGATGATGAACAATTGCCACCTCTGAAATAAAGTACAGATACAACCAGTAATGAAGAAAGGACAGCAACTGCTCCTCTCTTGCTGTCCTGCTGTGTGTGACCTTGCTCTGATCATGCCTCAATCAACAAATATGATCCTTTATTGATTATAAATTGCCTTTGGGGTATGCTGTCATATTTTCAGAACCCTGGTCTGAGAAAATACAAAAGACTAACTTCTACTAGGACTGTTCCTCATGGACTAGGAAAATAAGCAACACAGAGAAGATCTGTATTCTAGTTTATTCAGTCACTGGGCTAAGCCAAAAGAACAAGATGGTGTGACCACAGCAGCTAAGGTTTATCCCTCTTTTGTGACATTGCCTGGTGAACTGCATTCTCATCACACTGCCTAGTCCCCAGTCTGTGTCTCCTGCCCTCCTCCTTTCTGTCTCCATCCTGTTTGTCATGGTCTGAATATGAAATGTCCTTGCAAACTTGTATATTGAATACTTGCTTCCCATTCAGTGGCACTACTTAGGGAGGTTCTAGAAACTTTAAGGGGTAAGACTTATCTAGAGGAGGTAGTCACTGTGGGTGGGTCCTTGGAAGTATGTGGTGTCCCTTCCCCACCAACGTGGTGCAATGACCAGAGCCGTGCCGCACCCAATGGCATCCATTGTGTTGTTAACTAGGCTAAGAGATAGCCCGGCTCCCCCTAGGCAGCCA
Organism: Mus minutoides; assembly: GCA_902729485.2. Classification (NCBI taxonomy): domain Eukaryota; kingdom Metazoa; phylum Chordata; class Mammalia; order Rodentia; family Muridae; genus Mus; species Mus minutoides. Next base: position 361,958 of record LR753355.1, on the reverse strand, counting down.
GGTTCTGCACGCTTCCCAGATCCCCCGGCTCCACCCAGCCCACCTGCACAATATCTCAGACTTCCTGCCAAACTCCAAGACTGGGGGTGGGGCTTCCCCTCTTTTTCCCTGAGTGCATTGGATTCAATAAACAGTTGCCTTGAGCAGAACCCCAGCCTTGGCCACATTCTTTTCCCCTTCCCCTATCTCATTACAGCTCCGGACTATTCCATCCAGAGAACCCAAATATGTGAATGTAGGGGTTACTGCTGGTCGGGCCCCCACAGAAGTATTTTGGCACTAGCCTCTTCCTGATTTGTCCTCTTCCTGCATCTGGCTGGCATAATGTCCTTTTCAAGTCTATAGGGCCAAGTAACTATGAACTGAGCCCTCTGAGATAATGAACTAAGCAACCAACCAGTCCTTTTACTTTTTTGTCAGGCATTTGGTCACCATGATTACAAAAGTAATCAATACATTCCCAAACTGACAAATGGCCGATGTGTGGCCCCAGTGTTGAGTTTTCTGCTGTGTTGCTCTGCTTTCTGGAGTTCCATTCTCCTTGGGATGATTCTGGGTAAGGCCCCACATCACCTAATTCATCTTGATCCACCTCCTCTCTCCTTCATAGCATCTTTCCTCTGAGCATGTTCAGAGCTGATAGGGTCCTAGAAACTCTGTGTTTTCTGGCCTCATGCCTATGGCCAGAGCACCTCTTTCCACCTGATCAGCAAAGGTCAGCACATGTCTGCTCTTCAGAGCCAGATGGTAAATATTTGATGCTTTTCAGGGCACACAATCTCTGCTGCAGCAATTCAACTCACAGAAGCAGCCATGGGCAGTGTATAATAAACAAACAACTATGGCTATGCTCCAGTAAGAGACTTATTCACACAAATTGACACTGGGCTTTTATATTGGACCATAAAAATGGTTTGTATTTTGATACTTAAGAGCACTTAAAAATGTTACATGGTTACATGCCACTAATCCCAGTGGATCTCTGAATTCAAGGCTTGTCTACACTGTGAGTTCTAGGACAGCCAGGGCTACACAGAGAAACCCAGTTTAGCTACCATGTGTGGATGCAGGTCCATCCTCTATGGACAAGATAGCAGTCTCTCACCAGACATGGAATTACCTTAACCTTGAATTTATGAGGTTCCACAATTGTAAGAAATGAATTTCTATTCTGCATAAGCCATAGAATCTTTGGAGTTGTGTTTCTGCATCAACAATAACCTTAAACAGTATGACATGGTACTTGAAACAGGTGACCACTTGAAAAGGAGCATGAGAGTATAAGAGGAAGGGGGTACACTGTGCGGGTTCTAACCTGAGTTAAGGATGTCTCTCCCACCTCAAATGACCTTTGCCCTTGCCCAGTTATTTAAGCACTCCAAGACTTCATCCGCTCACCAGTGAGTGTTAATAGCTTCCCACTTAAAGTTTATGTAAAAGTTTAAATGAATAGCACTCTACTTCAGGGATCTCTTCTCAAAAAGCAAGTCAATCTTGAGCTCTGAGAACAAACAGACCTTGCTGTTCTCTCAATCTTGGTTGGCGAGGCTTCATTTTATAGCAGACAGTAGTCGATAGGAGATGCATAGCAGGTCAAAGATCTGAGAATAAAAGACTCTGTGCTTACCATAAAATATCTGTATTATTAACCTCATCACCAATAAGGCTCAGGGAGTATTATGGAAGAGGTGGAGGATGGGGAGGAGTGCTTTGAAATGCTGACATTAGGACCTGACATGGCTGTTAACGTCATGATCTCACAGCAGCTATGGTTAGCTCTACCAGATCTACACAAGATCAAGCCAATGTCCTGGTATAGACAGATGTGATGGTTTGTATATACTTGGGCCAAGGAGTGGCACTATTAGGAGGTGTGGCCTTGTTGGAGTAGGTGTGTCACTGTGGCTGTGGGCTTTAATACCCTAGTCCTACTTGCCTGAAAGACAGTATTCTGCTAGCAGCATTCAGATGAAGATGTAGAACTCTCAGATCCTCCTTCACCATGCCTGCCCAGATGCTGCCATGTTCCCACCATGATGACAATGAACTGAACCTCCAAACCTGTAAGCCAGCCCCCATTAAATGTTGTCTTTATAAGAGTTCCCTTGGTCATGATGTCTGTTCATGGCAATAAAACCCTAACTAAGACCACAGAGTATGAGATCATCAGGCCCCATCTCATACTGAGGAGCTATGGTGGTGGATAGCTGCTGAGGGAGAGAAAGCCATTTTTTATTGGGAAAATGGCCAATGGTAGGTTTCCCAGGCTCCCATAGATGGCACACTTAATGGGCAGCACTAACTGGACTTGAGAGTTATCCAAAATAAATACAAACAAAGCAAAAGACATGAAGTTGGGTAGTATACGTTGGGAGGCATGTAAGGGAACTGGAGGAGGAAAGCGGGGAGTAGGTAGGATCATATTCTGTTGTGCACACGGATGAGATCTTCATAAATAGTGAAAAAAGTTTTAAATAAACAACCCTGCTGTGATGCTTGATAGTCAACTTGAAGAGATTTAAACTCCTCAAGGAGCCATGCCTCTGGGCAAGTCTGTGAGGATATTTTCAAAGATCACCTGAGGTGGGGGAGACCTACCCTCAAAGTGGGTGACAGCTTCCAGTGGGTGTAAAGTGACTGTGCCTGTTGCTACTTCTGCTGAACTCCTCTCCCGTCACATCCCTCCGATTCTTTGGCTTTGTAACATGGAGAGAGCGTCAGACACTCTAGGCGACCTTTAGAACTTCTGCCTGTGCTGAGTGGAGGCTCTTGAGCTACCTGCTTTCACTTAATGATAGCTACTGGGCTCATTGTTTCTCCAATGTGTAGACAGAAAGTACTGGACTATGCAGCCCATAATATGTAAGCCAATGTCACAAATTCCTTTCCTAATGGATATACATTCTATTGGTTCTTGTCTTCTACAGAACCCTATCTAATAAACTGGCTAAGGTAGATTGCATATTAGCAGACTTCATTTAGGTGAGGTGGCAACATTTTTATGAACATTGTAAAAGACAGACAGGGGGCTGGAGATATGGCTCAATGGTTAAGAGGACTGGCTGCTTTTCCAGAGGACCCAGATTAAATTCCCAGCACCCCCCTGGCAGCTCAGAACTGTCTGCAACTCCTGTTCCAGGAAATCTGACACCCTCACCCAAACATACATGCAGTGAAAACACAAAAATACATACAATAAAAAAAATGACAAAAACATAAACCAGTGAATGCACAGAAGTCAACATGTGGATCGTGACCCTCAACAGACCATTGGGAAACAGCAATATTTGCATTACAATTCCTAACAGTAGCAAAATTATGTTTATGAAGTATAAACAAAAAATTATTTTATGGTGGGAGGGGGAGTCACACCATGAAGAACTTAAGAAAGAGCCACAGTTTTAGGAAGGTTGAGAACCAACGACTTAAGGCAAAGAGGTTTCTAGCCAAAGGAACAAAACGGACCAAAGGAATCCAGTCTCCTGCCTTTGCTGACCTTGTGACTTAGGACAGGATAATCAATTGTATAGACATGCTATGTTAGCAGAGTAAATAAATTACCATAGAATAAATTGCTCCAGAACTTAGTGACTTAAGCAAACAGTAGTCTTTTATTATCTCTCACTATTTTTGTGGATAAAGAATTTAGATAGTCCTGACCGAGCGGTTTTGGTATGGGGATCTCATGGGACATTGTAGGATCATTGAGGGCAGTAGCCATCCACAGCTTGCATTGGGGGATGATGCTAAAATGGCAGGATGACCCTGGCCCTTGGAAAGATACTTCATTCCCTGACACATGGACCTTTCTCTCTGTAGGATCCTCAGGTATTTTCACAGTATGACAGCTGGTTTCCCTCAAAAGCAACTCAGCCAAGAAAGAGCAAAGGAGTCACAAAGATGTCTTTGACCTATTCTCCACCAGCTTCAAAGTATCTTCAGAAGGAGACATACAGAGTGAATATTGGGAGACAGGAATCATAGGTGGCCACATTAACAAAAAACTTAGGCAGTTGACCATTTAAGGTAGCTTCCACAGCAACGAAGAACCTAGAGTATTGTATCTCAACTTTCTTAATGCCACAGCCCATTAATACAGTTCTTCATGTTGTGGTGACCCCTCAACGATAAAATTATTTTCATTGCTACTTCATTAGTATAATTTTGCTATTATCATGAATCATAATGTAAATATCTGTGTTTTCCAATGGTCTTGGGCAAACCCTGTGAAAGGGTCTTTCAACCACCTAACTGCCAAGGGTTATGATCCTCAGGTTGAGAAACACAGACCTAGAGCTATTTTTCTTCATAAAGAGGACTTTGAAAAAAGCCAAGATTTCCTTGGTCAAAGCCTCATGTGGAGGGGGGAATTTGTTTCCTAGGCTAGCATGTTCTGAGCCCTGTCTGGGTATGATGTGAACAGACAGGATCTGTTAAGGACTGCATCAAAGAGTAGAACAGGGCATTTCTTAACTTAAGCCATAGCATGTTGAACTTCATGTTTCTCTGGTGTGTAGTAGAGGCCAGAACATTTTATACTGATACTCAGCCTCTTTTCTCCCTGAGATGGTTCTCATGGTCTAGTTCTCAACAATGGAATAAAAGCAGAAACAAAGCCAGGCGTGGTGGCACACACCTTTAATCCCAGCACTTGGGAGGCAGAGGCAGGCAAATTTCTGAGTTTGAGGCCAGCCTGGTCTACAAAGTGAGTTCCAGGACAGCAAGGGCTACACAGAGAAACCCTGTCTCCAAAAACAACAACAAAAAAAAGCAGAAACAATATATCTCTTGTTTTGTGCAGCAGTTAAGTGGACTATAAAGCCTCCATATGGTCTACCTGCCACCCACTTTTGTACCTTTTAAACCTGTTTATAGGAAGCCAAGCATTGGTAGAGAAAGCCAAGGTAAGAGTATAGCAGTGAGTGGTTCCCAACATATAGGTCAAAAGACTCTTTCATAGGAGTCGAATCTCAGATATCCTGTGTATCAGATATTTACATTATGATTCATAACAGTAGCAAAATGACAGTTATGAAGTAGTGATGAAATAATTTTGTGGTGGAGGGTCACCATTACACAAGGAACCATATTAAAGGGTCACAGCATTAAGAAGGTTGAGGACCACAGTGTAGAGTAACCAGATTTAAGAGCCTGGATGTCTGATTGAGTGCACACAGCATAGCTCCTTCTCTGTCTCTGAAGGGACCCAACTTGCACTGTGCTGGATGTGGTATGTACACTGCCCCTGTGTTTATCTCTGAAATATCTGGAGTATTGTGACTGTTATCCATCATTATTTTCGATAGCCAATGTCAAGAACAAATCAGGTAAGTCCCTACCATCTTGAGATTTAATTTAGGCATTACAAAAGTGAGTTTATGTCTGCTTTCCTCAATTTTTGTGTCTTCTTATAGGATGTGCAATTTGTAAAGTAAGTGTGCCTTGACAGAGACACACTTCATAGCATCTGGGTCAAAAGAACAGTCAGGAGGAAAGTAGGGCTTAAAAACAAAAGGCAAATAAAGGTTATAAAAATGTTGTAATCACATATAAATATCGATCCCACATATTCAAAAACTAAAGATGTCCTACCACAGAACAGCTATCAAAGTGCCACAAGACTCTTTTTATATCACAGAGAATGGGCCGGTTAAAAATAAACTCTTTAACCGTATAGTTCTAGAATTAAAGGTCATCTCCAGAGACTGCAGTAACATAGCCCTAAATAGCTCCTACAATCCTGTTGACACAATCAAAGGCTATTTCTCAAATACCATTTAAAAAAAAAAAAAAAAAACCCTAGATCACACCCTTGCTTTGTAATTAGGACTCCATTCTTTTTGTTCTTTCTCTGAGCAAACATGGTGCCACAAAGAGAGTGGAAGAGAACTGACCAATGGGGTCTACTCAGCCCAGTCACCTCCCACCTTGGATTTGCTGTCTTGTCTTCACCATTGTCCACTCTGGGGGGCTGCTACCACCTCAAGAGGCTTGGGAGAAAGTGTGTGTGTGTGTGTGTGTGTGTGTGTGTGTGTGTGTGTGTGTGTGGTGTCTGCCTGTGCGCATTTATGTATGCAAGCTGTCTGTCAAGGTCAAAGGTCAACCTCAGATGTGTCTCCGCCATCTTGTTTTTTGAAAGAATTTCTCTCACTGGGTCCTGGGACTGCTGAATGGGCTACACTAGCTAGCCAGTGTGCATCATCAAGCACTGTAGCATCTGAGCCATCTCCCCAGCCCTCAGTGGGATTTCCTCATGCTTTGCCTCACGAGGTCTTAAAGGCCAACATTTCTGGGGGTAACAGCAGGGACCCAGTTCCCCAATTTTTCAGCTTTCACCAGAAGTCAGAACCTCTACAAATTCTCACGGTCCTACAGGACAGGCCCCCTGCTGGTCATATGCAGTGATCTTGGGCTAATTAAATCTATTCTCTTTCCTTCCTTGAAGCTGAACTTGTCTGTCATGAAGCCCTACCACACTTCTTCCCTCAGGTGGATGCTGGTGGAGACCACAGATGTGCTGGGAAGTGGCCTATGTTAAATGACCATGGGCATAGTCCCACTAAGCTGCTTGATCCTGTGGGTACAGCCCCTGAAAACAAATAAAACCTTTACTTTTGGGGAGAAAAAGTTTTCAAAGATGGATAAATAAAATAATCAAGGGCTTTCTGGATGTCTCAGTGGCCTGCTGCCAGGAGTTCGATCCCTGGATCCCACGTGGTGGGAAAAAAAAGTAAGAAAACTGACTTCCAAAGGTTCTGCTCTGACCTCTGCATGTGTACCTTCATAAATAAATAAATAAATAAATATTAAAACATAATAAATAAAAATATTAAAACAAGTAGTTGTTTCCTTTAGGCCTTTGGACATTTTCTTTTTCTGGCATCTTCCCCAAAGCTAGAGAAGGCATTGCAAAAGATATGAATGACATCCTCATAAGAGATGAAAATTTTATTTCCTGTACAAGAATTTCCTATATATTAAAGATGAGTGATTTTTTCCTATGTATCTCTATGTGTACAGAAGAAAGGAGGTCCTGGGCACTGATGTAACCGTTTGGAACCCTAAAGAATGTGTGACAAAGGAATCATGAAAATATTTGAACAGAAAAGAAAGAGACATGGCCCTTCCCAGCCTGGCTCCAGTTACTGAATAGTTGAATTTGATGACTAACTGCAACACATCTGTATTTACACGATCTGGAAGGTATAAACTGCCAACACATAGGAAACCTCTGGTGGGTGTAGGGGTTGGGGGTGGATAACAGTCAGCTAAGCTCCTTTAAGTATCTGATGATGTCATCTAGCAAGACTCATTGTCTGAGGTCTGGCTCACATCTGGCAAGACTGTGCCATCTAGTGGTTTCACAATGGCTGCCTCAGATGGGAATCAGATTGGAAGAGCACCTTCCTTGTATTTCCCACCTGCCATAACGAAAGGAGATTGAATCCTCCGCATGCTCATGTGGCTTATTTGTGGCTACTTTCAAGTTTCTTGGCCCAAGCATGGAGGAGGAGCTCATGAGCATCACACGAATGCCAGATTTCAAACTGCTGATTTCATCATGACCAAGTGTCTACTCCATGTCCCAAAGCATACCATGGCTGTTCTCCAAACACCCGATGGCTCTGTAGACTCAGCCTGCTGCAGACCTCTGTCACCACAAGTCTACTTTTTGTCTCTGTGGACTTGTCCATTCTGACATTTCATATGAACAAAATCAAACAGCAGTGATTTCTAGTGCCTGGCTTCCCTCATGGGCTGGTTGCATTATAATTCTTTATTCTTCCAGTGGCTTGATAATTCCTCATGGTAAGGCTGTATCAACATTAGCTGTGTGCCCCTTGGTAGATGGATTCTGGGGTTGTCTCCACTTCTTAACTAAATTTGAATAACTCAGCCATAAATATTGATCTACAGCTTTAGTATAAATATGGTTTCGATTCTCTCAGGTATATAACTGGGAGAAAAATTATAGGATAGCTTGGTAATTGTATGTTTAAGTGTGTTATTTTCCACAGTGGCTGTACCACTTTATGTTTCTAGAGTTGAGAGAAGGGTGCTCAGTGGTAGAATACTTGCTGGTGTACAAGGATCCAGGATTTCACACACACACACACACACACACACACACACACACACACACACACACACGAGACCACTCATTATTTAGGTAATTTATTCCATCTATTTTGCATTCTTCCTAGGAATGTACAAAGGACCTGTCTTAGTTACTATTCTATTGCTGTGGTGAGACACCGAAGTAACATATAAAAAAGTGTTTAATTGAGCTTATTTTTAGAGGGTTAGAGTCCATATAGTAGAGCAAAGACATGGTAGCCAGAATAGCTGAGAATTCACATCTCAAAACACAACAAGGTAGCAGTAGTAAAAGTGGAAGTACTTTCAAACCTCAAAGCCCGCCCCAGTGACTCACCTCCTCAAACAAGGCCACATCTCCTAATCCATCCTAAACAGTTCTAACTGGAAGTATTCAAATATATAGGCCTATGGGAGCCATCCTCATTCAAACCACTGTAGGCCTAAGATTTTTATTTCTTTACCAATGCCTATTTACAAAACAGCTTATTATAACCATCTTAATAGTATAAAGTGGTCATTGGTTATATTTTATTTATTCATTCATTTATTTATTCATTTTACATCCCAACTGCAGTTCCACCCTCTTCCCAGTCTCCCTCTTTTATGGCCTCTCCCCCACACCTCCATCCCCTTTACCTCTGAGAAAGGCAAGGTTCCCTAGGTATCAACCCACCCTGGCACCTCAAGTCATTGTAGTCCTAGGCACATCCTCTCTCACTGAAGCCAGACATGGCAGTCAAGTTGGAGAAATGGGAGCTACAGACAGCCAACAGAGTCAGGGACAGTTCCCACTCCAGTTATTGGGGACCCACATGAAGACCAAGCTGTGTGGGAGCCTAGGTCCAGCCTTTGTATGTTTTTTGGCTGATTGTCCAATCTCTAGGAGCCCCCAAGGGTCCAGGTTAGTTGGTTCTGTTGCTCATCTTGTGCAGTTCCTACCCCCTCAAGGTTCCTCAGTACTTCCCCCAACTCTTCCACAAGACTTTCAGAGCTCTACCCAATGTTTGGCTGTGGGTCTCTCCATTTGTTTCAGTCAGCTGCAGGGTGGAGCGTCTCAGCAGACAGTTATGCTAGGCGCCTGTCTGCAAGCATTACTGAGGATCATTAATAGTGTCAAGGATTGGTTCTTGCTGGTGAGATCTGAAGTTGGGCCTGGCATTCCTTAACCATTCCCTCAATCTCTGCTCCATCTTTTTCCCTGAACTTCTTGTGCGCAGGACAAATTTTGGGTCATAGATTTTGTGAGTGGGTTGCTGTCCTTATCCCTCTACTGGATGTTCTGCTTGGCTACAGGCGGTAGCCACTTAAGGCTCCATATCCCCCACAGCTGAGTCTCAGCTAGAGTCATCCTCATAGACTCCCTGGAGCCCCCTTCTTAGAGATGTTCCCCAAGACCCTCACAGCACCATTGTCCTGGTCTGTCAGTGTCTAAACTTATCACAGCAAACATAACATAGGTCAGTAATGATGCAAGTTTTAAAAAATCACTTCAGAATGTTTATAGCATTCTTCATAGTAGATTCTAGAAGGACGTTCACTGACAACACTGGAAAACCAGACCCCAGTTTGATTTGCAGATTCCCCAAAGCAGCTCCAACAATTAGCTTCTACTTAAAGAGCCAGGCCATTAGGAAGTGGACCATAATAAGATCTCATACAAATTGTACTGTGCAGGGATGGGGTGGGGTACTGCACAACACTGCCACAGATTATATTTCTATGGTACCAGATAGGGAAGAATTTTCCCTCCATGATTTTTGTACAAACTTCAATTTTCCCTCAAAACATAAAAATAAATAAGACTTTCTTACACCCTCCCTTGTCTTTCAACAGTTAATCATTCACCTAGAAACATAAAAAAAGATTAAATTTGCAAGTTCCTTAGTGAATAAAAACTGTCTCATGCAGCAAAATCATTTATGCAAATGTCTCTGCCTCTTGACCAACTGTCATCAATTTTGAGGGTCTTTCTTTTGTTTTTAAATTTTATTTCTAATTACATGTGTGGGCAGCACAGGTTGGTCACTTGAGTGCAGTACCCATAGGGCCCAGAAGAGGGGATGGGGCTGGAGTATCAGAGGATTGTGAGCTGCAGGGTGCTGTGGGTACTGTGAAAGCTGAGAACCAAACTCTGGTCCCCTGGAAGAGCAGCAAGCTCTCTTATCCTCAGCCGTCCTCCCAACCCAGTTTGGACCATTCTTCAAGATGTTTCTTTGTTTCTTTTTACACTTTAACCACTTTTCTTTCCTTCTAAATCCCTATTTCAATTTACTACTTACTATTAATAGTATTGAAATATTAGACAGCTATGCCATTTACAACTGTTTGTGAAGTAGACACTCAGCATGTCTGAAGACCTTTACTGTGGAGTGCTGATCTTAATGTCTAGAATGGGTTTGGGGTGAGTTATTTAATGCCCTGAGTAAAGAAAAAAAATCACTCATAGGCTGGGGCTTATGAGCTACAAGATCCAGGCATCTACCAGTAAGTCAATCGTGCATTTCCTAGGAGTTTTATTCAAAACTCATTTTCACCTGTACAGAACATGTGTGTAGACTGATGCAGCTATGCAAGCCAGGCAAAACACATGAACCACTGTCATACTCCTTTAGATAACAAGGCTTTTTTATTCGTGTACTTGCATGTGTGTGTGTGTGTGTGTGTGTGTGTGTGTGTTTGGGGTTTTGTTGTGCTTGTTGTTGTTGGTTGGTTGCTTTTTTTTTTAATTTGTTTTTTTTCCCTTTTCTTTTGTTGTTGTTGGTTTGTGTTGTTTTGTTTGACACAGGGTTTTACTATGTAGCCCTGGCTGATCTGAAACTCATCATGGCAATGGTTGGCCTCTGACATGACTGATTCTGCCTCTGAGATTATATCTGGGCCCCTTTAATTTTTTTTACATCTACAAAGCTTGTGTGTGTGTGTGTTATGTTGAGGCCAGATGTTGACATCTGGAGCCTCTTAATATCATCCCTCTACCTCATCTTTAATGAGGTCTCACTGAACCGGGAGCTTATCAGTTGACTGCACTGACTGGCCAGAGAAAGGCAGGCCTCCACCCTTCTCCACCTCGTAGCATGAGGATTACCAACCATGCTCAGCTCATGTGATTGTTGGGGATTCTAACTCAGGTCCCCATGTTTGTACAGCAGACATGTTGCTGACTTTGCTATCTCCCTAGTCGGTCAGTGAGGCAAATTCACTTAATTTGTATCCCGTGGCTAAGTGAATGGGATCAAGTCTTATCTGGCCGATAGGCTCTGCTTGAGAGAGTATGCATAGCATATTATCATTGTAGCTGTTGCAGCTTTAAGATGTGTAGCTGCTGCAACTTTTAAGATATCTTTCACACAATTGAGTGCTCTCCCAAGAAGTCATGAATCTAATCTATTTTGTGTTTCAAAAGTCCCAATTGATTACTGAATTATTTTGACTTCATCTTGGCACAGCTATTTATTTCCTTGCTCCTTACAATTAAGGGTGACTACACCAATTCTGTTTAATAGGAACAGACTTGGGGTAACTGTATAGAGTAAGCATTGTTGGTAGTATCTCCAGTATTTCTGTCCCCACCATGATGGTCACATCTAAATACAAGTGGTGCTGCAGAGTGATGCATATATGTGTGCATGTGCATGTACATGTGTGTGCTTGTGGAAGCCAGAGATTAACATCAAGTGTCTTCCTTAGTTGCTCCCAGTTTATCTTTTGTGATAGGCTCTCTCCCCTAAACCCGGAGCTACTCAGCTAGGCTAGCCAGTGAACTACGGGGACCCACCTGTCCATCCATCTATCGCCCAACATCCCAACATTGTCTGTGGTCCATGTGGCTTGTATGTGGGTGCTGTGAATCTGAACTGAGAGCACCTTGAATATTCATCTTCCTGAGACTTTCCTAAGTGAACAGTGAAGGCAAAGCAAAATATTGTTACCCAAGCTAAGACTAGCTTTCGTCTTCTGAGATGGAAGGGACTGGAAGCTTGGTAAAGAACCAACATGAAAGTGGTGGCCAGTATCCACCCTTGAGACAAGCTGGGTTTCTGTAGTGAACAGGATCCTGGCCCGTGCTGGCCTAATAGTCTCTCACCTGCATTTTCTGTCTAATGTTCAAATGTAATAGAGTCCTCACTTCAAGCCTTCATTGGATAAATTGTTTGAAAGGATACCACACTAGAGAATAATGCCAGCGAGCCTCAGAATCTGTCCCTTCTCACTTTCCTGTGGGTGAAGATAGATCTGGGAGTTGTCTGGCATGAATCCCAGTTGATTTTTCCATAATGAATCGTAGAAATTCGGCTTAGCAGGGAAAATGGAATTTTGAATTCTGTTCGTATGAAAGGCTTAGAGTTATTTTAGCACTGTGATATAATTTATCATTTTGAAGTGAGCCATTTATCTCAATGGCTATGATCTATAGCCCATTCTGGGACTCGAATGTCATGTGTCATGTTAAGATTGGCTGCGGCTTCAGGCTTATGTCCTGGAGAGTAAACACTGAAGCACTCTTGCCAAAAGCCTCTGCACACTTAGGACTACATTTGAGAGATCTTCTGTTTGGATAGCTCGGTGCAGTGTGACCGTTTGGAATTAAGTTCTACAGATTTGTACTGAAGTGCTAAAGGTGTGCACCTCAACACAAGCTGTCTCCCTTAATGGTCTTTTCTGGAGTCTGGTTTTTGATTTTTTTACAAAATTAAGTTTCAGTTGTGTCAACTGCTTTAAACCTTTTTAAAAATAGATATTTAAAAAATTGAAGAGAGCTGCAAATTTGGGACAAAGATGAAGACATTTCCAACCAACCATACATGAACAAAGCTGTGCATTCAATCTCTATTGTAAAAACACACACATACACCCAAGCATACATGCACACCTGCACATGTGTGCGTGCGCGCACACACACACACACACACACACACACACACACACACACACATACACACACACTAGGATAACCTATAATCCTAGTTCTAGGGAGGCTGAAGCAAGAGGATTGTCTTAAGTTTGATGCTACATAGTAAATTCCAGGCCAGTTTGAATTGCAGAGTAAAAGTTCTTTCAGCAAATACGAAAGAAAAAAGAATGAGGGAAAGGAAGGGGGAGGGAAGAAGGGAGAAAGGGAGGGAGTCAGAGAGAAAAGGAGGAAGGGAGGGAGAGAGGGAAGGAGGCAGGGCTAGAGGGGGAAGGAGGAAGGAAGTCAATGAGAGATTTCATGTATTTAACAAATACCAGATTACAGCCAGTGTGGGCTTGTGGCCATTAGACAAGTCCGTTGGCTATGAAGGAATGAAAGCTATTGTCCGTCCACTTTGACTTTATGCCCTGTATTAGCTTTAATTAGTGGACATCCTGACTCTTTTAAGCTGGATTTTCACCCCGGCTTCTTTCCCCCAACAATTTTCCCTTCATAGGTCTCTGCCAGAGTTCATGCTGGCTCCAGTTTAGTTTCTGCCTCTAAGCTAGGAAACTCTGAGAGCTGCCTTCAATGTGGAAAAAAATCAGACACAGATGAAAATTGGCAGCAGTCAAATCACTTCATTCCCTTTTGGCCCTTAATTAAGGGAATTGCAGAAGTGTTAATTTAATTACATTTAAACACCTCGCTGAAATTGCGAAGTCCATTAGCTTCAGGCACACCACATATCTGTGATATGAGTCCAAAGACAATGTTTCAAATGCTTGATCTGTCTGGAGTCTTATATTAAAATATAGTCCTGGTTTATTTCACTGAGTTCACTATGTAGTATCTGACACCATAAATACTTAAGAACTTTGGTCCATAATTTTATTATTTAACAAATTAGTACATACTATACTTAATAAAATACATTATTTATTCAGTTACTAGCCACAGACATGAGGTACTTCCATGGCGCATGTACATACATGTAGGAAAACACCAGTATACACAAAACAAATAAATCTTTAAAGCAAGCAAACAAAAAAAGACTGTTTGGTAGAGGGTTGGGAATAAGGCTCAGTCAGTAAAGTATGTGCCTCAGAAGCATGGGGAACTGAGTTCAGATCCCCAGAAGCCATGTAAAAAGCAGATGTGTCACTAGTGATGCTATCACCCTAGCCTGGGGAAACACAAAGATAGGCATGTCCCCAGAGGTCATTGGCCAACCTATCTGAATCAATGTGCTCCAGGTTCAGTGAGGGACCCTGTCTCAAAGTAAGGGGGAGGGGTGATGGAGGAAAGCATCAGATACTGGCCTTTAGCCTCCATATGTGTGCACACTTGTGCACATGCACCCTTATGAGCACACACACAGGAGTGCACATAAATGTTCCTAATTACATGCTTTCTGAAAGAAAAGAAAGGAAAGAAAGGGGCAAGGAAGGAAGGATGGACCATTCAGGAACTAGTGGAGAGCTCATTCATAAACCCATTTTCAGACAAACATGTGCCAACCAGTGGTAATACCCAGGCACCATCTATGGCCAACGGGACCCCAGGACTCATCTGGCACTGTGGTGTGGCATCAGGTACCCACTTCACCAGATGACTGCAGGCACTCACTCCATTGGTGAAGGAGGTGAATCTGATTTGTTCTGGAGCAGGAAGGGAGCTTGGCAGTCACTAAAATAGTATCTGGATACAAAAGAGCCTTACTTTGTGTTTCTGTCTTTCTGCTTCTTGTTTAACTGCATGTGAGCCAGGTGACATTTGGATGTCAAGGCAACACTTGATTTCCACTGGTGGAGGTATGTTTGATTAAAGGCCAAAAATGTATGGTATTTGAACTTTAAGTCCAAATACTCTCACAGGAAAGGTTTTTGTTTGTTTGTTTGCTTGCTTGCTTGCTTTGTTTTTGCTTTTGTTTTAACTAGGAAGGGCTTTGTCTGAGGACAGGTGAGTCCTCTGCACCACATCAGATTTTTCTCAGGACCCAACTCACATTGTTCAAGTGGTAGGTTCAAGTCTACAACCCTACCTCAACCCTAGGAGGCAGGGACCACTGTTAGTCCCTGCCTCCACCACTTTCCATAAAAAGAATCATGGAGATGCTGAAATACTCACCTACAATCACTGTTAGGACTAGCGCTCGGCCTCCCAGTAGCTTTGTGGAATATGTCAGATGGAGAACATGCTTTGCAGTTCACATGGATGCGTTGAGAGTCTGTCGAAAAGGGGGCAGTTCCCCACAGCTGCTGTGGAGTCTAAAAGCTTTATACATTTTATTTTCTCATGTGCAATTTCCTGTGTCTGTATTACTAGTATATATGCTTTCCCTTTCTCCTTAATTGTTTTTTGTCATAAAAATATATGAAGAAGGAAAAGAAGAGGAAGAAAGGGGAGAATAAAGGTGAGAAAAGGTTAGTTCAGCCCATCAGAGGTTGGGGAAAGGGCCAAGTCAGCCCCTGAACCCCTCTCTCTGCCTCAAGCCGGTTCCCTAGCTATGGCTGCGCTGTCTTGGTGTCAGCTCCTACCCAGCAGACCATCTGTGCTTTTGGCCACTCCCAGGAAGTCCCAGAAGCTGATGAACCCTTACTGTTCCATTTTGTTTCCAGAAACCCCTTCACCTCCACAAACATTTCTAGTTTTAAGGTCCCCTACTGGAAGTAGTTAGAATTGCATCTGCCTACCTGTCTGGTTCTGATCTGTAATCTCTTTGTCAGAGAATAACAATGAGGGTGAATATGAATTAGAAATAAACCATTGGGTCCATCTTAAGACCAAAAATCTTACAGAAATAATTTTTAGTCAGCCCCATGCTTCATTTTGTGACTGGAAATTAAAGTCTAAAACCTGAGTGCTCAGAGTGGAGAGGTTGCATGTTACCCCTTCCCCACCGCAGCAGTTCCCAAATACCTTACAGCTGCTGGATCTATCTAGAGCTTTGTGTATGTATACATGTGGACATTTTGAGATGTGTAAGTGTGCAAGTGTGCAAGTGTGTATATGTGGAGGTCAGAGCTCAAACTCGGTGTTTGCCTCAGTGCTGGGCATATAAGCAGGCACTATCATGCCCAGAATTTTTAAACATGGGTTCTGGTGGTTTAACTAGGGTCTTTATGCTTCCAAGATAAGCATTTCACCGAATAAACTATCTCCACAGCTCCTAGATGCTAATTCTTACATTCAAACATCTTTCCTCACAAGTTTGCCAACAAATATTCAGAAAAAGTTTTGATAAAGTCTTCTTGTGATGCCCTTTAAAGTATAGGGTTTATTCATCCATTAAACCTACTTTTATCAATGGTGGACCATAGGTCAGCCCTGTGCTAGGTATTTAGAGAACACATAGCTGGTAGACTTTGCCCTTATCCACCAAGAGCTAGCAGTGATGGGGAAGTTTCAGCGCCAAACCTTGGTCTTTCCTTTACTCTTGGTCTTGGCCACTCCAACATGGTTGGAATGTCTTGGATTGTTTTTCAAAAACATGACATAAAATTGGACTTTAAAGGATGGGACCATAAAACTGAGAGGGTATTCTGGGTTTGCACAGGGAGGCAAACAAGACTTCAAGGGTACAGCCAGTCTATGATCTAATTTGACTAACAAGCCCTCCCAAGAAGCTGAATGTCGAGATGATGGTCAAACTTCCCAAAGCTTGATATCTGGTCTTCCTCTCTTTTACATCTTTGTGCATGGGCTTAGTCTCCACTCTATCTTTGTCCTTGTCTTTCTCTATCTGAAAATATATAAATGAGGAAAAAGAGGAGAAGAAAGGGAAGAAAAGAGGTTAGTTCAGTCAACCATCGAGTGGGGGCTAAGATTGGTTCTTGGGAGATAAAGCAGTATTATTACAGTCCCTGGGAGAGCATGTTCTCAAATTCTTTCTGCTCATCCTCACCATGCCTTTTCCCAGTTGCTCTTCTTTGACCTCTCTTTGGTGGCCTTGCTGTTTGTTTGCTCACTAAGTGATTTATTCTGAAGCTACCTCCAAGACAATGTGGGATGAAAACCAAATGTAAACGACTAGAGAGGAGCCAGGATAAACACAAGCTGACAGTCTCCAAAGCCTATGCATACATCTGGGCTGTGCAGGGAACTCCATCTTAGCTCAAAGCAGTGTCCAGGAGGCCCCCTAAGGACATGTGGTAAACTGGGAGCAAAGCCTCTTGATGCCTTTTAAATGAAAAGATCAGCATGAACTCAGGTTTTAGAAGGGAGTTAGTTCTTGTAGTGGCTCTCTCCCAACTAGGTTCCTACTACCTCAGATCCATGGTGTCCACCCCCATCATCCACTCTTACCTCCCAGGTCTGTTCTGGTACATAAGGGTTAAGGTCATTGCTAAAGAAATTTCTGGAACTGAAATTCTTCTTGGCACTCGAAGCATGTGTTTGGCTTTTGACAGTTCAGGCATGGTGTGAGAAAGGCCCCTGGTTAACAGTGTGAGTTCATAGACAGCTTTCTTCCTTGGGACAGAACATGTGGAAACATAGCTCAGAAGATGGTTTTGACAATAGCTGGTTCCTTGGTCAGGTTTTATGTGTGCCATAGCGGGACAAATCCTGGTGGGTGGGTTACCTTAGAGAAGTCACAGCCCTTTCTAGTAACATCCCATCATCCTAAACATTAAAGACATAGAGATGAATGCTATCAAAGGCTTGTATCTTAAAGTCTTGATCCCCACAAAGATACTAAAGTGCACCAGAACCTTTAGCTGATGACAGAGAGGTCTTCCAGTCATTGGGGATGTCCCCTTGAAGGGCACAGAGGGACCCCTTTTCTTTTCTTTTACTTCCTATCTATGAGAAAGGAACTTCACTATGATGTGTTCATCTGCCCAGTACTAGCAGAAACTTGCAAACAATGGCCCTACACATCATGAGATGAACACTGGAAGTAGGACCCAAACTAATTCTTTCATGGAGTCAATTACCACAGGTATTCGTTTGAGTGAGAGAAAGCTGACTTAACATGGTAGGACCAAGTTGGCTTCTCAGAAACGAGGTCTCAATTGAGCTAAAAAAAATAGCCAATAGGAAGCAGCCAGCTACAACAAAATCTAGACCAGGAGCAGTTGGGTTAAGAGAGTGTAGAGTTGCCGGGCGGCGGTGGCGCACACTTTTAATCCCAGCACTCGGGAGGCAGAGGCAGGTGGATTTCTGAGTTCGAGCCCAGCCTGGTCTACAAAGTGAGTTCCAAGACAGCAGGGCTATACAGAGAAACCCCGACTCGAAAAACAAAAAAACAAACAAACAAACAAAAAGAGAGTGTAGAGTTCTGTCATAGGTCTGAGAGTTTTACACAAACACACACACACACACACACACACACACACACACGAGTTTACAAGGGAACCTCCCTTGATACTGGACACTGTGAATGCTAGAAATAGGGACAAGATTCCTGTATCACTAGAGCAAAGATTTTATTTATTCACAGCCATGTATGACCTTAACCCTTCATTCATGTTACTTCTTCATGCCTCTTTTGCCATGGACAATATTTGGAGATATAATCAGTAATGTTTACTAATGGGTTTGGATGTTGGGGGTGAAAGAATGATTGGCATTTAAAACGCTTTCTGAACTGGTACTCCATGAATCGAGTGTGAATTGATATTTCAGTTAAGGCCTGATGACTTAAAAGTTCTACTTTGAACAGGAAAAGTTGATGACTGAAAGGGATCTATGGGAAAGGGCATAGAAAGCAGTCAGGTGTGAGAGTTTGGGACTTAGGAGCCAGGTTCAAAGCTGGAGGTACACCTGGTGTGGTGGCTTGAATATGCTTGGCCCAGAGAGTAGCAATATTAGAAGGTGTGGCCCTGCTGGAGTAGGTGTAGCCTTGTTGGAGTAGGTGTGTCACTGTGGGTGTGAGCTTTAAGACTTTCATCCTAGCTGCCTGGAAGCCAGTATTCTGCTAGTAGCCTTCAGATAAAATTAAAACTCTCAGCTCCTGCACCATGCCTGCCTGAATGCTGCCATGTTTCCACCTTGATGATAATGGACTGAACGCACTGAATGCACCTGTAAGGCAGCCCCAATTAAATGCTGTCATTATAAGAGTTGCCTTGGCCATGGTGTCTATTCACAGCAGTAAAACTCTAACTAAGACACCTGGCAATCATTCCCTTGTCAAAAGCAAGGCCTCGACTATCCTAAGACTGATGTGTCTGCTAGAGATTGCTGTCTAGGCTTCCCTCCTCACCTGGACAGCAGAATCCCTTGCAGCTACTGTTAAATACAGGTTCCTTGCTTCTTTCATATGAAGTGTTATGATCCAATAGATAGGTAGATGGATGATAACATAGTTGGATAATATACTATATTTTTTATACATCCAATATGCACACCTTAATTTTAAAAACTTACTATGTTTCCAGAACTGAGTTTGAATGTGATGGTTGCTACCATGGCAATCTCTGTGGTTGAGATAATAGCAAGAGAACCGCTGAGGCTGGTCCTGACTTCTCTGAGCTGAATTATATGATGTCTGCAGTCATATTATAACACACAAAAAGACTTCCAGTAAACATTCCCTTTCTTGTGGAACTTTGAGATAAAGAAATTTCCCTTGTTTATAAATGACCCCATCTTTGATATTTTGTAATATCAGCATGATATAAATTAAAAGTTAGTAGGTACACTTATTATTAATACATACATTTTAAATAAAATAAAATTAATATCCTTGTAGGGAAGAGCAACTTAGATAAACATCTTCTTAACTCAAGCTGAATGTCTTAGTTAGGGTTTCCATTGCTATGACGAGACACCATGACCAAGACAACTCTTATAAAGGCAAACATTTAATTGGGATTGGCTTATGGTTTCAGAGGTTCAGTCCATTATATCATGGTGGGCAACATAGCAGCATGCAGGCAGACTTGGTACTGGAGGAGACAAGAGTTCTGCCTCTCAATCCGAAGGCATCCAGGAGTAGACTGTCTTCTGCAGGCAGCCAGGAGGAGATTCTCTTCCTCACAGGGTGGAGCTTGAGCATAGAGACCTCAAAGCCCACCCCCACAGTGACATACTTCCTCCAACAAGGCCACTCCTACTAACAGTGCCATTCTCTGTGGGCCAAGCATTCAAACACATGAGTGAGTCTATTAGGGGCCAGACTTATTCAAATCACCACACTGACCAAGACAAATTCCATTACATCTCAAATCTCTTTAAAATGTACAACCGTGGTGATGGTGGTGGTGGTGGTGGTGGTGGTGGTGGTGGTGGTGGTGGTAGAGACAATTCTCAACAATTAAGAGTGCTTGTTGCTTTTCTAGAGAACCCAAGTTCCCAGCATGCATGTCAGTTGGCTCACAACCACCTGTAATTCTAACTCCTGAGGCCTGAAACCCTGTATTGGACTTTGAAGGCACCTGCACTTACACATGCACAGACCTCTATGCAGACAGGCACAATACATAAAATAAATTAAAATGTTTTTTAAAATCTTCCAATTCTTTGTGTAAATATGTTATATTTGAATTTTTAGCATTTCAGATTATTAGCATATCATGCCAATTATGGCATTCTTGTGTACTTTTTAAACTTATTTTTTAGATGGTGAGCCTCACTGTTGCCTAGATTGGCCTCAAACCTGAGGGTTCTCTGGTATCAGCCTCTTGAGTAACTGGGATTACAGGTGTGTACCACCATGCCTTGGCATCCACATCTACCTAAACATCTCTAATTCTGGTAAAGTTATACTGAGTCTGTTCTGATATTGTTAATGAGCTATATCAGGTTTTCTTATACATCTCAAAATCACAACCCAAACACCAATCTTTGCATTTTACCTCCAGATCCTGCACACTTTAAACACTAAGTTCACTTAAACAAGGAAAACATAACACAACAAGATGCCTCCTAAAGTTAGTCTGACAGTATCAATAATACAGATAGTTGTCATCAGCTCTGTGTTTGGTTCTACATGACCCAGGACTTGTAAGTCACTCACTTGACAAGGGGAATAGATTTTGTACCCCATAAGATTCAGAGTTGCAGGTTTGCAGCTCATGAGCACAGCATGGCTGATGTCTCCTATCAGCTGAGGAGGGTGTGCAGGACGAGATGAGGAATTCTAAGCCTTGTGTGGGGTAATTATGATGTGGATGAGGAGCTTCCATTCTGTGGACTTCAGAAGGATGCCATTTTGGAACTCATGCCCCAAATGTATCCATCTTGCCTTAAAGATACTCTGCCGCTGTCACATTTAACCTGGAGCTGTGGTTCTTGGGTCATAATACATGCAAGTTTCCTTCATGCGATACTTTAGAAACTCCCCCAAAATAGGATTACAGCATTTTTCATTCCATCTGTCTAACTTGGCTACACTGCTTCTGCTTGGACATTGTCCCCTCACGAATCTCCTCAGCACGTTCTCCACATTAGCTGAGGCCACCCAGAAGGGTGCTGGCTGCACTCTCCACTCTGCCTTGTCTCAGTGGAGGAGGTGGAGACATCATGGAGATGGAACTGCTGCAACCTTTGTTCTAACCTCTCCCTATGTGAACTAATGTGTAGACTGCCAGTATTATATTTCATAATTTTATTTCATCCAAATCAGAAGGGGATATTCTATAGGTAGCTGGAAAATTGTCATTATATTTCTTATCCCATTCCGGCAAAATATTGGTAGTTGTTATTTCTTCTGGTTATAAATATTTCAACCAAAACAATGTATGTTCTACCTATCATTGCAGGACACTAGTGGGCCTTTGTTCTCTCCCACAAGTATAAGTACTATGAGTTCCTTTGTTTTTCCAGTAAATTGTATATGTGGTGCTTTGTCCCTATGTACTTTGTTATGAGTCACACATAGACTGTTTATCAACACCAAACCCACAGAGCTTCCTAGTTAGTAACCATCACCACCATCACTATTATCCATCATTGTCACCACCACCAGCAACACTGTCACATCATCACACTACCTACTACATCACCACAACCACAACTGTCACTATATCCCAAATTCCCCCAAAGATATCTGCTACAAACCTTTCCAGAGATATATGTGTGTGCTTTGTTTTTTCAACATGAATGAAAAACCAGGGTCATGTATCTTTAGGGACAATGGCAGGAAGATGATGGGCTAGCTCTGTGATGCTGTTTGCGCCATTCATGTGGAATCCCTGACTTTCCTTATCCTCTCTAGTGGCTATATACTTGAATAGTCACACTGGGAACCCTCTTGCCCCTCCATCTCATCCACAGCTCCCCTGCTTGGAGGCTAGTGGGGACCCTATGAAGAAGACAATGCCCCTTGTGTGCCTCAGTTTTACTCAATAGAACAAATGACAACACATCAAAAAACTTTATGAGCTCTATTTCCAGACCCTAGAAAAAGGCAGTGTGTATGTGTGTGTGTGTGTGTGTGTGTGTGTGTGAGAGAGAGAGAGAGAGAGAGAGAGTATTTATTTATTCTGTGACAAGAAAGTATGATTATTATTCTGATATTTGGAACCCAGAGAAACTTTGCCCACTATAACAATAAGAAGTACAGCAATTGGTTCCCATTCCCTACCAAAGCCACAATAGCATTAAAAGAAACCCCATTTCAGTAAAGCCCCAGGGACCATACTTATCACAGGTGGAGGGAAGGAAAGCAAACTCAGAGAAAACAGAAGATATATGTAGATTTTGAGAACTTATAAATATGTCAAAGGACCTCGAGGCTGACCGTGCTGGTGCTGCTTCATGTAAATTCTCATTCTATTTCAGAGCAAATAAATGCCTTTCTTCTCTCAGACATAAGGTGGCACCAGCTGAGGTGCAGAGACAAGGAGAGAGAGCAGGGAGAAAAGGATAAAAAGGAGGAGGAAGGTGAGGAGATGGAGGAAGGAGGTGAGGAGGAAGAGGAGGAAGAGGAGGAGGTCATGGTAGTGACCTGAAGAGGTGGGTAGATGAATTGCATGGAGAACAGCCCAAACAACAACAGCAACTATAACCACCACCACAACAACAACAACAAAGGCATACATATCAGGTCCTTGGGAAGACATGGGTGGGGATGGGTGACTGGAAAGTCCATCTGGACACATGCAGCCATGGCAGTCCCAAATATCTTTGCTGTTATCTGAGGAACAGGTACTGTGTGTGATAAACAGTGTCTCTGTGGGGCCGAGGTTGCCTTATGGTGGTGCCTGACTCCTTCAGTGTAAACACCTTCATCACAGACAATTTCAAAGTACAAATGGTTTAATACTCTGTTGTATAATTGCAGAATATTTAACCACCATCTTCTGTGTGCTAGCGTAAGCCAGCTTCGGCATACCCCATGGAACTCATGTTCAGATAATTGCCAGCTACATATTAGACATGTCTCTCTGGTTCTGTGAGTGTCATATTTTGCTTATGTTAAAGGTTACTCACTCAAGATTGGCAGAATCCCTATGAAGCTCAGTGATAGAATAGATCTCAATAGTAAATTCTTAGAATCAATGCCACCAGAAAGCTGAGAGCAGAAGGACCACTTGATTAGTCAATATTTAAATTAAAAATTATTGCATAGGTAGCTTTAGGAACTATAGCAATTTTCTAATGTTACTTCTCTATGACTTTTATACGTAAATTAAAAAGTCATTTATAATTTTGTAGAGAAGTTAAGGTTTGCCTGCTTTTTGGCCTCTTGCCCATATATTCACTAAAACAGTCCATTAAAAATTACTTACTGGACTGAAAGTTCTGGAAAGTATGAAAAAAATCACTCCATGAAAAGTGGCCTTCCCTGAACACTGGTTTTAGAAGACCTAACTCAGAGAGTAAGAGGAGCCAGCAGCCCTGGGAGGAAAGAAGTGGGGGTCATTCCAGCATTCCAGCATCTCCTTGGGTTGGCTGACTATACTGTCAACATGATCTGGTCCAGAGCTTTCCGCTTGAGGTCAGGCACTGTGGCATCTCTGCTGGGGTACCCCACAGGAAGTAGTACCAACAGCTTCTCATGTGAGGGACGGCCCAGGAGTACCCTCAGACGAGGACCACAGTTGAGGGGAGTGGTAGTGACCGTCACTAGCCCTGCATTCTGAAACAAGAGAGAACAAACGAGCATTTTAAAATCAGGTGAAACCACAGCTCTTCTCCCAGCCTGGGGCCATTTCATTTTCCCCTGAAGTCAGACAGCAAAGAAGCCTTCCAGGCCAGGTGATATGTTGTGAACTTTGCCTGTGACCCTCAACCTACTGCCTTCATTTAGGCAAACAACTGAAAACATCTGGAAGAATAACTCATCTTGCTTCCCAATGATGCTTGAGCAATGGGAATGGCTGCTTTAGAGAAACAAGGTTGAGGAGTGAAACCATTATTAAAGAATGACGAAGGTAAGTTTTTAGCTTTAGTGGCCAGTCTGTACCTTTTATCTGACACAACAGCACTAGGAGTTTATCAGTATGAATTCCAGTATAATTTTCCTGACATGCTTTTTTTCCAGAATGCCAGTTACCTGTCTGACTATATTTAGTTATTAATAGCCATAATAGCAACATTTGAACTCATATAATTATAGGGATCTGGAGTGGGTTAGTGTAGACTCTCCTGAGGACTTACACACATCATCACACATCATCATCATCCATAAAAATCATATAATACCTAGGGAGATCATGCCATCAGTAAGGTACATGCCTGGTAAGCATAAGGATGAGTTCAACCTCCCAGAACTCATATTAAAGCAATACAAATTGAGGCATGGTGACACTTGCCGGGGAAGCAGACAAGATGCATCTATACAGACAGAGAGTGCCCTCGAGGTCCCCCCCTCCGACCCATGCTTCCCCAGTCACCTGCCCACCTGGAGCCTGAGCCAGGAGGAAGGCTAGGAGCTTTGGGCATGGCCAGCCCAGCCCAGTGAGTCACTGTGCTGGGGATCAGGCTCCAGGAAGCGTTTTCTCTCACGCCTCAGTCATAACCTACTTTGGAATTCTGAGAAACCAGAAGGCAGCAAGCTCAACAGGAAAGCTAGCCTGGCCAGTCCTTTTCCAAGGCCAAGAGCACTGTGGGAAGGAGGCTGGCTTCTCCTGCTCCCCCTAAACTCTATCTCATCTGCGGTGCTATCTGGTCTTATGCTGGCTGTCTCTGGTCACTGGTTCACCTTCATTTATCTGCCTACATTGTGAGGAGGGAAAGCAAAAGCCAGCTTCTTCATGATCATTTGAGAAGCAGCAGTAGCAATATGAATGCTGTTAGATACAAGCCTCATCTTTCTATGAGACAGTGAGGAATCTCATCACACACACACACACACACACACATGAGAGAGAGAGAGAGAGAGAGAGAGAGAGAGAGAGAGAGAGAGAGAGAGAATTGACCCTTCCTTCAAGCAGGGCCATTTTCTCTTACAATATTGTTTGTTGCATTAATTTGTACATTTAGCACCTCTCCCTCACTCCTCACCTGAATCCCAAGTCTCCATCAGATAAATGGTTTATGAGTTAACTAACTCCAGTGTGTCCCAGAGATGGCACAGGGTTTGTGAGGCAGAACTCAGCCCTGCTCCATCTCACATTTACGTTGCTCAAGCATCTCAATAGGAAAGTTTGTAAGCACACAGCCATCTGAGACCACACAGTCTTGTAAGCATCTCAGGAAGGATGCTAAGAGCCTGGTGGCTGTTTAATCATTCCACCAGTCTGGAAAGGAGTACATATGAAGGGGGCACATCTTTCAGGCTTTGGTTGTCTTCTCAGATAGCAGCTCAAACCCTCAAGCTACATGCTATCATGGAAGAAAGCAATCACAGCAGTTCTTGTCACCCTGAGCTGTTACAAGCGAATTTCCAGGGAGAATTTCAGCTTGCAGAAATACGTTACCCACCAATGCAGGTTTCCAGGGGTTGTTGTCACACCAGACTTACCTTTCTGAGGAACTCAGCTCTAGACAAACAATTCCCCGATGACCCCCAGTTGGAAACTTGGCTGAAACTTTCCACTACAGTCACTCTTGGTCCCCTGTCCCCCTGTCCCCCTTAAGCTTCTGGGTGTGCAGCGCACCTGCAGTGCGGCCAGCAGGAGGCCACAGGCAATGGACACGCTGATCTCGTTGTAGTAGTGGACCTTCTTCTTTCCGTTTGCCGCAAAGCCGTGGACTTGTTTGAAAATGAGGATCAGAACTGGGGCAGTGTCCAAGTACTCCTTAACCCAGTTGGTTCTTTGGGGACAGAGCAGAAAGAACATTGAGGAGAATATTTACTCTGAATTTTTAGGGTTTTTCCCCTTCCCTTTTAAAAAACTTCTTTAACTAATCTATGATTTTTAAATACACGTTTCCTTGTCTTTTTCTATTGAAGTAGATTTTTAATTTTTTTTGTCATATTTATCTTTTTATATAATGTTAATGAAATTAATAAACATACATTAGTGTTTGCCCATCATGGAAAGCAGGCAAAATGCTGAAAGAGACAGAAAGATGTAAGAGTGTCTTTATTCTCCTGTACTGTCTCCAATCACTTACCGCTTCTATCTGCTGACTCAGGCCGAGTCCTGGAAGTTTCTAGTCTCTGTACAATCTTATCTAGGCCTAGAATATTTTCAGCCTCTGAGTCTTACTGCTGAATAAGCTCACCCTTTCTTGTTCTTTCTGGTCTCTGACGGACTGGTTCACCTCAGCGGCTCTGGCCCAAATTCTTCTCCACATTGATTGCACCTGGCTTCTTCTGATTGCTCTGCTTGACCTCAGACTAACTTAGGCAATCTGTTGTAATCTTCTGGCTCCTTCTGCTTCTATGCCTCATTCTGTCTTCACCTGCGTTTAGCTTGTTCTCTCTGCAACCTGTCTCTGTACAACTGTCCTAGTAAAACTGCCTACTGCCCTCTTTCTCTGCACTGCTCTCTCTTAAGTCGCCTCTCTTTCCTCGCTGTTCTCATGAGAGCTGGGAATATCCTATTCTGTCAAATCTTTCTCTGATTTGCTACTTTGTCTGCCACTCGATTAGACATCACTTTCAAACATAGGTGTATCTTTCTATAAACTAACTTTACCTTCATTGTTTGGGATTATGGGTGTGTCCTAAGGGCATGTCTGTATTCCAGCCAGAGGGATTAAAGGTATGTGCTAAGGCTGAGCCACACCACAACTAGAAACAGACTTTTTTCCCCCAGTAAATAGCACAATCTCAGGGTTTACAGTGTGATCAAATGTCCTGCAACAGAAAGACTCTATAGCCTTAGATCACCAAGCTGGTGTTCACCAAAATGAAGCCTGCTGAGTTCTACTAATGCATTAGATAACAAATACCACTCTGAAAGCAAAGTGTTGGTTTTAAAAAAGAATGTTGAAAAGTACCACAAAATGGCCTTCAGTTGGGCAACGAAGATGAGGAAGGGGAGTTAGGGGGTGGCACCCTGGAAGAAAGAATGGGTGAGTGTAGCCAATCAGAAAAGTTGATGTATGGCAGATCAGGGTGGAGGGCATGCCAGTACATGGGTGGGCTGGAAGGTACATGCAGATTTTGCAGGGTCCTGGCCCTAATACGGTAAGTGATGGAGGGTTTACCTTGGGCTGAGCACCAGCATCATGTGATCAGATCCATTTCAGAAGCATGGGCTGTGCTGGTGAGAATGTCATCACCAAATGTGGCAGTTGAGGTACCAACTACACAGTCATCATAGTGGGAGGGGACCTAGACACTGGAGTATGGTTGTGGCCCAGGCAGGAGGGTGGTCAGAAGAGGGCCAGGCCGGGGAGGACAGAGGGAAGAGGTAAAGGCTACACAATTGCTAGAACAAGGGAAGGAGCAAGTGAAAGGGGACAGCAATGGTGGCAATGAGAATGAACAGACGAAGAAATCCTGGCTGTGGAAGGAGGCAGGGCGCTTCTGAGGGGAGCTGGTGGCCATTCATGTGGATACCGATGATGACTTGAAATTTCTGTTTTCCATCTCTAAACGTATCCTCCTTCATTCCAGTACCCTGCCTCCTACATCTGTGCTGAAACTTCGTTCTGTGCCGAGAAGAGAGACACAGGCCTGTAGAATCACCCATTCCAAACAGCTGCCTTTCCCCCATGGAATATTACATATAATTATCAAGAAATGGTGACTATTCATTTTACAGTTTAGCCTGGTTACCAGTCACTATTTTAAAACACACCAGAAATGTATATCCTGCTGATGTCAAGCTTTTGGGGATCTGCCCTCCCACCTCAACCAGCTTAGCCCCGCTGGTGAGTAGGTTTTCTTCCTCATAGAGAGGGAACATTAATGATTGAGATCAGCTCTGAAGCCAGAGTAGCTGGTTCCTGGGCATGGCCCTTCTGAGGATGGAGTAAGTTAAGGTATGGAAAGTGGCATTTACTGATGCATGCATCACACTTTGAGATCACAGAAATGACAAATAAAACGATCGCTTTTGATCACCTCCTGGACTCACTAGATTTCTAGCATGCAGCGGTTGCCAGTAACACATGATGCCTTCAGGCCACGAGCAGGCCCAGCAGCTGGTTTCCATCATTCATTGAGGAAGTTTAACCCTGCCAAAAGGCTGTGCCCAGGCCCCAAGGCTACATTCCACTATTTAAATTGTATTACATTTTGGGCATTTTCATAATTTAAGATTCTGATCATATCGATAATAGTTAAAATTAACTTTAAAAATACTTATTTTTAAAAATCTTATGTGTATGAATGTTTTGTATGTATATGTGTATGTGTACCATGCGAATACCTGGTGCACAGGGAAGCCAAAAGAAGACACTGGATCCGCTAGGGCCAGAGTTACAGATCACTGTGAGCTGTAGGGTAGGTGCTGGGAACTGAACCCAGGTCCTCTGCAAGAGCAGCAAGTGCTCTTATCCACCCAGTCCTTTCTCTAGCCCTAACTAGATTTTAAACATGTATAAAAAATGTATAGAGAAGAAGTAAGCAATGCAAATTTCTTAAAAGCAGTCTGCCTGGCTTCTAAGGCAAATCAATCATTCAAAAATATTTTTTGTGCTTACCTTTTCTAAGCATACTTTATCAACTGATCTTTTTTGTTTAGTCTCAGTTAATTCAGTTTTATACTAATTCATTAAGACCTCAGAGCAAATAAAAAAGACTGCAGGACTACTGAGGATTATTGAGGGCAGAGTCAGCATTTTCCCATCTAGACAGACAGCTATGAGGGCCCGAAAAAGTATAGATTAAATATTACATTATATATTAAAAATACCAGCTATGGGCTTCAAAGACAGCTGGAAAAGGTGACTTGGCATAGTGTACATTTGCTATTCAATGTGTGTGTGTGTGTGTGTGTGTGTGTGTGTGTACATGCATGTGAATATGTCTTATGCGTGTCTGTGTGTGTGTATGTGTGTTTCTATGCACACTGTTGGTTAAGCAACTTGATTTATATTATGGATTTCTAAACAAAAACGTCTATGAAATGAGAAAAAAGCAAACTAATAAAGTGCTGAGTGGCAGTAGCTATTTTAGATATATAAAGGGCATACATAAGGACAATGGGCACATAGATGAGAGAACGATTCTCAGTGATAGGAAGTGAGGGTCTGATGATTTCTGAAGGTACTGTGTCCAGCTGGAATCCTGTCTTTCACTAAATTCAGAGCCCACCTTGACTTTGACATATCCCATTTTCTTCGTGAATATACAGTAAGCATTATAGTTTCATTGTTGATATCCCACACTTATCTGAGAGCATACTGTGGCATAACATACTCCATGATATATTAGTTCCAATATAGTATAAACATCTTAAGGGAAAATTATCCTCTCACAATAATAGCAGGGCCAAGAGACCCATCACTCCTTATTCTCATGACCAAGCCTAGGCTAGAAGTCCCAGGGCATCACAAAGCTTGTGATCACAACACTCTTTCTCAGGCCTCTGTCACTGTGGGGTGTCAGCTGTCAGGTGAAAGAGCTGAGCACAGAAGGCTACCGCTGGAGATAGAGGTAGTAGGCCTCTCTGCACTATCTGGAGTTGAAAACTTGGGCTTCCCTCCTTTAAGGCCTTCTGAGAGGTGAGAGCCAATTACCCCCCACACCCCCGTGCACCTTGCTCCCCCCCCTCCCCGCGCGCACATTGCCCCCCCTTCTTCCTCAGGCCATCCTGATTTCCACTCTGTTTTCTTTAGAAGGGAGGAGCCCACAGTACTAATGTATATTTGATAGTACAGACATACTAAGGGTGCCCTTAATTAAAGCGTAAGTGGTAACATGGTTTGGAATGATCCTGTCACTGTAGCAAACTAGGATTCGCTTCATTCACGATCCTGGAAATCACGTCACAATCTTATGTTCCAGACTGGTGGAAAGTAAAGTAATTCTTCAGTTTTAACTAACAAGCAGTTTCTGGGCTGGAGAGATGGCTGAGCAGTTAAGAGCACTTTGTGTTATTCCATGGGACTCAAGTTCCGTTTCCAGCAACCACAGAAGGCAGCTATGAAGTGCCTGTAACTCCAGCGCCAGTGGATCTGCTACCTCTGGCTTCTATAGGAAGCACATGAATACCTCCACTTCTCTCCAATCTCTCTCTCTCTCTCTCTCTCTCTCTCTCTCTCTCTCTCTGTTACACATACAATTTATAATAAGTTAAGTAATAATGTATAACTTAAAATAAATTAAATAATGAATTATAATATATTAAAATAAATATTTTAAAAAAATAAAAATGATTAAAAAAAACAATTATTTGGGTCAGAACCTTTGTGAAGGGTTAAAATCAGATGAAGAAATAAAATAAAAGAGAAACAAGGTGAAACCTGATTCTGTATGCATGCACTGAAATACTACACTGAGGCATATTAATATGAACAATACATCATCAAGATAAGATAATAACAATAACTTTAAACCCCACAAACCCAGGACCTGCAGTGGTAATTTCTTGAAGTAACAGCAAGTCAGGCACCCCTAATTCCATCAGCTCTGTACCTCAGTTTCTTCAGGTCTGTGACCCATCGCTTTCCCATCCTTTTCATGTAATTTATTTCTTCCTCCTCCTCGATAATCTCTCTGATCTTATGCTTCATGTCTGGGTCCTTCACCACCACAAAGGTCCAGGGTTCTGTATGGGCCCCACTTGGAGCTGTTCCTATTGCCCATTAAATTAAAAATAAGTGTAAGACTGCAGAAGGATGTAAAACTGTTCATTAAGAAGAGATACAGTGCCGGGTATTGTGCTGATGTATGTCTGCAAGCCCATTCAGCAGTTGCAAGGCTGAGGCAGGAGGATCGTTATTTGAAGTAAGACCTTGTATTAAAAAGCAATAAAAGGAAGAAGAAGAAGGGCAGACAGAGAAAGAGGTGGAAGAGGAGGAGAATGAGGAGGAGGAGGAGGAAAAATTTAATTTAAGCTCACACACTCTCACAGGGTGGGGATTATTGACTGTTGCCATTTAGGTAAAGGATACAACTATCCAAGGCTTTTGTATTCTTGACAAAGTATTCTTGATGCCTGTTTTGGATTAAAGATGACTCTCAATGGGTATGCAACAAGCATGAACATGAACTTAAATGTGTCTTAGGTGTAAGACAACAGAAAAGACAATCCTAGCGGAGAATTTAGCATCATCGTTTTTATTTTCCCCTGGGTGGAGATATTAGTTTACATTTAAAGGACATCTATCTTGCTTTAGTTTAATTTACAAACCCACATAAGGAAATTTTCCTACTTTGCTCATTCAGCCAATTACTGTACTAGAGTGTCATGGAGGCTGTTTTTTGGAAGGCAAACATATAAATCTGTACTGAATGTGGAGGAAGGAGTCTGCTTTGAGGAGGGACAAGATGTTTCTCCTGCAATGTATACCAACACATTCAGAATTTTTAGCTTTAAACAAAATGCATAAAATGTATTGTCTTCCAACGTTTTTAATGGCCATCACATCTGTTTTCCAAGAAATGGAGAATCAAAATGTGGGAAGGAGACATCGCATTTCTGGCAGTCATTAACAATGGGAAAGCCTTTGTGGTGGTTTGAATATGCTTAACCTAGGAAGTGGCACTATTAAGAGGTGTGGCCTTGTTGGAGGAGGTGTGTCACCGTGAGCATGGACTTTGAGACCATCGTCCTAGCTGCCTGAGTACAGTCTTCTGTTTACTTTAGGAATAAGATGTAGAACTCTCAGCTCCTCCAATGCCATGCCTGTCTTGAAGCTGCCATGCTCCCATCTTGGTAATAGTGGACTAAACTTCTGAACCTGTAAATCAGCCCCAACTAAATATCCTTATAAGAATTGCCTTGGTCATGGTATCTCTTCACAGCAGTAAAACCAAAACTACAATGCTTTCATAGGTAAACATACCACTCTGGCTTTGTCTATATGTTTGGATTTCAGTGCTGTCCCATCCCTGTCTGTGTAACAGCATCTGACATTCTGTAAGGCTCAGCATGCAGTTACCAACCTGCTGCTCTGATGACGTTGGCAATGACTTCCATTGGGACTTGCTCGCTGCTGATAAACCTGACGGAGCGTCTCTTACTGAGGAGCTCATAGAATTCCTGGGATCTCATCCTCATTTCCTGTTCTGGGTATCGGGTGTGAGAGAATGGGATGTGTTCCACACTCTCCTCTGACTCTTGCCATTCCTCAGCATCTGCAGACAAGAGCCAGGAGCACAGCAAATTCAGCCATCTCCCTTGTTATAAGGTCACTTGGGGTCAGGGGAATAAAGTTCCAGAAAAGTATATTTGGTGATGCAAAGCCAAACTAATCTACCAAATTTTTTTACAACAACAACAACAAAATGTAGATCTGTAGAATCATGACCACTGATCATGGTCATTCTTCAGATTCTATACTTGTTACAAATCAAAACAAAAGAGATTACAAAAACCCCACAAAAACCAGAAATTCTGTTAAATGGTAGAGTGGGTTATTTGACACAATCCTCCATTCAGGTCACCAAATAAGGTGGTTTGGTCTTTGCCAAAGCACTGGGCTAACAACCCAGAGGCTCATGTTTCCTGCTTACATCTGCCAGTTCATACAGGTTCAGTCTTCACTTTAATCCTTGAGTATCAAGGGTGAGCCAAACCATAGCCCACACTACACACTCAATAGGAAGCTGCATTAGCCCAGACCTTCAAGTTACATCCTTTGGGAAAGTAAGGACTGTAAAGATGGTATCCTTCACGAGCCTAGGATACTTTTGATGTGTTCCTCTTCTTTTTTTTTTTTTTTTTTTTTTTGGTTTTTCGACAAAGGGTTTCTTTGTGTAGCTCTGGCTGTCCTGGAACTCACTCTGTAGACCAGGCCGGCCTAGAACTCAGAAATCCGCCTGCCTCTGCCTCCCAAGTGGTGTGTTCCTCTTCTAACTAAGTGTTTCTTCTTGGAAGAACCCAGGTTGTCTAGCAGCAACAAATGACAATATCTAAAGAATTTTAGAAACAATTTCTAGTAATTCACCAATGCAATCCTGCACCCAAGAGAACAGAATATCTTGAGTAAAATGAGTAAAATCAATGCTTGGAAATAAAATCATGTGTGCCAGTCCTCCAAAAATTTATAGAGGAGCAAACAACTATGACACTGTGCTTAGAGAAGAAAAAAAAAGATATACTTATGAAAATCTCTAGAAATTATTTTAATCTAACTAGAATTATTTAGATTAAATTGTTGGCAAGTCAGAAAAATAAAAATCTAAAATAAAGAGCTAAAGACAGAGAATACAGAAGACAGATAAAGAAAAACCAGAGCCAGTTTATTTAGGACCATGAAGAAAAGCAAAGAAAGAAATAAGCTACAGAGCTATAGTGGTGTCCGTAAGGTGGGGACGAGGGTGTGAAGGACATGGACTTTGCAGAGAATACCAAAAGGCAGGCCTACAATGTGTATCTGAAAAGGTCTTTAGAAGGGGGAGGGGTGTACTCTGAATGGTAGCGTGCTGTATGAGTGGTGGGGATCTGGGGATATCATGGAAGATTAAATGTGAATGCTCTGCATGGGTAAGTCAGAACACAGAAGAAAGCAAGAACCCATGGGGCTGAACTTCAGAGTGCATAGGTCCATCAACTTAGTTCCCTCAAAGTTTCCAAGAATCAGTAAGAGGCATCAGTCTCCTGAAAACATGAGAAACTGACTCTCTCTCTCTCTTTCCTTCTCTCTCTCTCTCTCTCTCTCTCTCTCTCTCTCTCTCCCTCTCCCTCTCTCCCCACCCCACCCAACCCCGTGTGTGTGTGTGTGTGTGTGTGTGTGTGTGTGTGTGTGTGTAACAGAGAACAACTTTGGATGCCCTTCATCTTTTTTGGAAATAGGTTTTCTTTACTGGCATGGTGTGATGGTTTGTATATGTTTGGCTCAGGGAGTGGCACTATTAGAAGGCGTGGCCCTATTGGAATAGGTGTGCCACTGTGGGCGTGGGCTTTAATACCCTACTCC
Source organism: Mus minutoides (assembly GCA_902729485.2). Lineage (NCBI taxonomy): Eukaryota > Metazoa > Chordata > Mammalia > Rodentia > Muridae > Mus > Mus minutoides. Next base: position 327,643 of record LR753355.1, on the reverse strand, counting down.
TAGCTGCCTGGAAATCAATATTCTGCTAGCAGTCTTCAGGTGAAGATGTAGAACTCTTAGCTCTTACTGTACCATGCCTGCCTGGATGCTGCCATGCTCCTGCCTTGATGATAATGAACTGAACCTCTGAACCTGTAAGCCAGACCCAATTAAATGTTGTCTTTTATAAGAGCTGCCATGGTCATGGTGTCTCTTCACAGCAGTAAAACCCTAACTAAGACACATGGACACCATGTAGACTAGGGTGGCTTTAGTGAGCTTCAGGAATTTATCTGACCCTGCTTTGCTCATACCACAGTACCTAAGATTCAGACTGTTTTCTAAAACTTTGTTGTTGTTGTTGCTTTGTGTTTGTTTGGCTGGATGTTAGTTGCTTGCTTGGTTGTGGGTTCTGTTGTCTGACTGTTTTATTTTCCAATACGGCAAGCTTGACTTGTTTATACACATATGCTATACATACACCGTCTATAAGAAGCAAAGTATGAAAAAGCAAGTCATATTCTGACAATGACTGTTTTAGTGAGTGGATGTACAATTTTCTCCTCCAGGATTATACTCAGGAGATGCCTGTAGCCATGGTTTTATCATGGCTGGGGGAAGATGATATTCTGGGCTGAGAGAAGAGAAATCATTTTGTGGGTGTGATTGACTTGGAAATTTTTTCCAATGTTTTAGTTACGTAGTTGCAAAAGATGAAATATCATGCATGTATAATACAAGTTATATTAATCAACACTCCCATACCCTTCCTGGAATATTAAAAAAGGCAATTTGCTCAAAAAGATCTCAAGAATTTATAAATAAATAAACATGATTTTTATATCCTTAGAGCTTATATATGCAAACAAACCAATAAATATGTTTAAGGATAGAATAATAAAATGTAACCATCTCAACGGAGTATATTGGTTTTTTTATGAAGTTATAGAGATTTGGAGGAATGACCCAGACAAAGAAAACAAGGGATAGGAGGGGGGGTTCTGAGACTGGGAAGGAACTTGAACAGTCAGCATCTGGGGCAGATAAATAGCAAGATGGCTCAGCTGGTAAAGGTGATTGCCACCAAGCCTGACAGGCTGAGTTCAATCCCAAGGACTCTCATGGTGAGAGGAGAGTGCTGACTCCTCAATTTGTCTTCTGACTTAAAACACATGCATGACATGGCATACACATGCCTGCAAACACGAACACACACAAAAAAATCACAAAATAAGTAAAAAGAAATGAAGGTTGTTTGATATCTAGTAATGCTTTCAATGAATAAAAACATTGAATTTTATAATACATGTTTTAATAGTCTGTTAAGAAGAGTGACAGTGGAAAAGATGTGTTTCAGGCCAGTGTGAGCAGCTGAAAGGTATCATGGCTGGGTCTCATTGGACAAGGGAAGAGAAACCTTTCACAGAACGTGGAGTAGTCCAAAAGGCAGGGTGTGTGGGCCCATGAAATGTGCTTCTTGTGCAAATGTGGACTAAGGTTTGGTGTCACAGAAGGCCACCCATGGGAAGTAAGCAGAGGACTCTAACATGCTTATGGAGAAGCATCTTGACAGAGACAAGATCCAAGAATGCTCAAGAAAAGCCACACAGAAGCGGTGCCCATATCTTACACAGGGAGGATGCTAACTTGGCCCATCAGGGAAGCAGAAGGAACAACAGATTCCCAACCAATGTATCATGGTGACAAAACCCAGGAGACTTGCTTCCTGGCAGAGAAGGAAAAGGGTCCTCTTTGTTTCTGATTTCAGGAGCTGGTAGTGGGTAGACCATTTCCTGAGATAAGGCAGACAGCAGAGACAGCAGGGGAGATCTAGCAGGGACTCCCTGAAAACAAGCAGGGCCACTTCCCACTGCTCTTGAACTCCTGACTGCTCTCAGGAATGTGGCCTTAAGAGGGAAGAAATCTACCTTTGAATTTCTCTTTTCAAGCCTCCTCTGTTCTAGGCTTTTCTGTGGGAAAGGTTACCCAGCCAACAGCTCTATGCTTGGACCCTGGAAATAGACTGCAAGAATCCTACCTGCCTAGGGAGGCAGTATCCTACTACAGCCCCAGTCTTCTGCAATAGGGGTAGTGATAATGCGTATCTCATCGTATTACCATGAAGATGAAGGGCTTAGTCCGTATATGATGTGTCACCAGCTGGGTCCACTACATGCTATGTAAGTGTGTTGTGGTCCCCAAGACTCTTCAACAATGTCATCTCCTTTCTGTAGCACATATCTCTACCATGTCCCTCTTATCTTCAGGTGTCTCCCAAGTTCTGCCCTCAGTCTTCTCTCTCACAGTACCCACTTGGTGACATGATTATTTCTCTAACCTCTGAGCACCGTCTCAAGCCGATGTGTTCTGGCAAGTCTTTCATCTAACATCAGGAATATGTTAAATGCAGCACACCCTTACAGTGCCCCCTAAATTGGATCTTTCTGCCCTTGTCCATGGATGACAGTGACTCAGCCACTCTCTCCATCTTCCCCAATATCTAAAATCTGATGCTCTTCACTGTGTCTTGGGCATCCACTACCCTCCCACCAAAGTATTGCTCCACATCAAACCTTAAAACAGATGTCCGTGTTAAGGAAAGCGCTTCTCTGTGGTAAGGGAAGTACTTCCCAAGTGGGACCAGATATCAGATATTTATATTACAGTTCATAACGCTAACAAAATTACACTTATAAAGTATCAGCGAAAGTAATTTTACGGTCACAAGTCACTCTAATGTGAGGAACCGTATTAAAGAGTTGCAGCAGTCCTTTGATCCCAGCACTTGGGAGGTAGAGGCAGGTGGATTTCTGAATTCGAGGCCAGCCTTGTCTACAGATTGAGTTCCAGGACAGCCAGGGCTATACAGAGAAACCCTGTCTCGAAAAAAACAACAAACAAACAAAACAAAACAAAACAAAACAAAACAAAACAAAAAAACCCAAAACAAACCAAAAAAAGAGTTGCAGCATTGGGAAGGCTGAGAAGCACTGGTCTCATGCCAGCCACAGCCAGCCCTTTCTGCCTCACTTCTCCATCTTCACATCTTTCACCTTCCAGGAATCGCTCCCAGGCATTAGAACATGGGTATCAGCTTTGTGTGCCTCCTGACACAGCCTGCCCCTGCTGCTCACACCTCTTTAACCTCGGGTCAGCTTTGCTTTTTCCCAATGCCCCAGCAGACCCCCAAGCCTTTCCTTAACACCTTATGAAGTTCCATAGAGCTTGTCTGTTTCCTTATTTTTACCTCATTCCCTAAACCGGACCTTTTTCTTGCTGGGCATGAAGGCTACTCCTGTCTCTAAGGCACAGGCCTGGCATAAGAAAAAGTACCCAATCCCTAGACGGGTCACTTTCTCAGTTTCAGCGTTCCTAATCAAAAACCTGGCCATGCTCTGTGTCACTCTGTACAGAGACTCCGCCTCCACCCCCACCCCTGAGACAGAAGGTGGTGGCCTGCAGAGGATCTGGGCTGGGAGAGATCTTAGCTTCCATGACTTCGGACTGGGTAGAAGCTGGTACCAGTGAGTGTCCTGAGATGATCATCTTTTTCCTACACTGCTCTGTTTTCACAACAGGAACGACGGTTTGCCAGCATGGCTTGCTCTCCGTCTCCCAGGAATCAGTTCACACCGTCGCAAACACAGGCAGGGCAAAGCCCTGGGCTCCACAGGGGTTGTTACCTTCTTCCACTTGAAGGTCTTCCGTGCTGTCTTTCAAGTCTTCATCCACCCAGGGCTGAGCTTGAGCCTCCTCCTTCTTTTTCTCCAGGCTCCTGTCGGCATTTTTAAAGACCCATACAATCAAGATACATACAACTGCTACCAAGACTGGGGTGAGGAGAAACATGGTCTGAAGTCCGACCTGGAATGTGTGCGCATTCCCACACTGGCTTTTATACAAACAGATGGAAACAGGGAATGCTGGGAGTAGATGTAGAAACGGGGAGGAGTGCCAGGAAGGGAGCAAAGTACAAACTCAGACTCCATGAGGACTTTGCAAAGGAGCAAAGCTCACAGTCGGGTGCGTGTGGGATTGGTCCTGCTCTGACGCATGCAATTTTAAAACTGTGCACTTGATCAGTATGTTTTCAGACATTAATGACCATGGGGTGCATTAAGCACTGTAATGTGCTACATTGCTGGTGGTGGTTTTAAAGAAAAAAAGCATTTGACCTTTCTCCTATTAAACTATTCTCTCAGAGCATCTTCAACCTGCCTGAAGCTAGAAATTGCCCAGAAAGCTAATTTTTTAAAAGGGCAGATTTATAAATGTAGATTCTGATATCCTGAAAGAAAATGTCCAGAAAGAGGCTGCCAAAGTGCATTTTCAACAGCATATGTCTGAGGCACTGCCCTGAGGCTGTAAAAAAAAATTTAAAAATTAACAACCATGCCAACATATGCAACAGAGAAGAAAGGCTCATGTTTTACATTAAAGAAAGATTTTAATCTGGAAAAAGTGACTCAAACAGTTTGAAATGACTATCTCTAAGCTTGAGGCTTTTTGTTTTTTGTCTTAGTTTTTATCCTTGCCTATGCCTCTGTTGTTCAGACTGTCAGAACACAAATGTCATTGCTTGAGTGACATGAATAAGAGAAACATGTGTCTCACACTCCAGAGGTTGAGATGTCCAAGCCCCGGGGACCAGCAGGTTTCGTTCCTCCTGGCTTGTATTGTGCTCACAGCTGGGGATGAGGGAGGAAGGAAGGATGGGAGAGAGAACCATTACTCACTGAAAGCTTCCTGTGTGGCTCCTCCATACTCCACATACTAAATCACAGGCATTTCCCAATTACATGTTACAGATCCCACTACTGCTCCCGTTTTCACTCATATGAATGAGGCATGAATAAGTCAAATAACATTCCAAAAGCCATTAGAAGATAAATGGGACATAAATAGCCTGAGTCTATGCTGGGTACTTCTGCAGTGGGGACTAGAACTCTTAGCTGAGATCCTGCGTTGTTGAACCTGCCTGGGTTACAGGGGAAAGCCGGGGCAAGGATTTTATGTGCTAGTACAAGAGACATTGCTACCTGACTGCCAAGGTTCACACTTAGCTCTGGGAGCACATAGAAAAGAGATTTTAAAATAGGCACAGTGCAGGGGCAAGAAGCCTGGCAGCTGTATCAGCAGCAGGACGGGCAGAGCAGTGTGGACATCAGACAAGGCTTCCAGAGGGAACAAACTGTGACTCTAGGGTTTGAAACCCACCCAACTTCCCATCCTCGTGCACCTGTAGGTCTCAGAGAACAGGGGAGGGAGAGGGGAGGGTGGGCCCTGTGAATTCCTCCAAATTTCACCTGAGCTAGACCCAGTGAGCTTCACAGTCTTCTAAACCTAACACCTCCTCAGTGACCAGGCCTCCAGCTTATGATAGTGTCAGTATAGAACAAAGCTTCAGGTTGCCACTGTAATGTACACTTATACCAGAACAACATGGCTTCCCTTGAGGAACAGGATCTGTGGCATAGGGTCACAGAACACCGTGTAGCTGATCTGAGGAGGCCTAGATGGGCCCTCTCTTCTCTTAGTACCTCTACAGCAGTGCTTCTTAACCTTCCTAATGCAGTGACCTTTTAATACCCTTCCTTATGCTGTGGTGATCCCCCCAATCATACAGTTATTTTCTTTGCTACTTCATAGCTGTATTTTGGTTACTGTTAGGAATCACAATGTAAATATCTATGTTTTCTGATGGTCTTTCATTTGATCCCCAAAGGGTCCTGACCCAAAGGTTGAGAACCACTGCTGTGAAGACTCGTGGGCTACTTAGCTTTTGTCCTTTGTCTTTATCCAGTGAGGAAAAGGAAAAGAGTGTCAAGGGAAGCTACAAGAGGAAACACTAGGTGATTTCCCACCATCCTCCACTGCTCCTCATCTCTGCAGACTAATCGCCAGTTCTAATTAATCTTTTGAGGCTCCCCCTGCCACCTTGCAGACTACATCAGGAATAGTATTATTTATTCTAGAAGACACACCTCCCCTAAACAAATATGCCGATGTTAATCCTATGAAGTCTGTTTGTGTTCCTGCTTCTCAAAGTCCCCAATGTTTGTTCACAGAAGGCAAAGGAGAGCAAAGGAGACTCTGTAGGGAAGAGGCTGCCCAGGGCATTGAGTGAGCCAGCAGAGCTCACAGGAGCAAACCAAGCTGTCTTGGTTGAGATCAAGTGCTCAGCAGCAACCGTGATGGCAACGATTTAAGGAAAAGCTGCAAGCAGGGCTGGGCTGAACTCCGTCCATGATCTGATCTCAGATCAAATATGAAGTCAGGGAGACACAGGAACTGACAAGTCCATTTAAATAAAAAAGTCAGCCTCATCTACACACAAACCCCCTTCACTAATTCTATCCCACTCAAGAATATGTTTCTGCCTGACACTTACTGAGTTGCATCATGGCTACACTCATGATGTCTGTGTGCCAATGAGAGTTAAGGCTTCCTCTGTTTGCATTATCCCATTGCGTCCACAGGATGAAACATTTTAAATGAAACTCCACTCTCTGAAAAGCCAAGCAACCAAGCAAACAGAGATTGAAGGGCTGGCTATGTGTCAAGTTAGACCAGGGGTCTCATAGTAAGACCTTAGTCCTAATAGGAGCATCCCTTGGGGGCTTGTTAGAGATGCTAACTCCAGGCCAAATCCTAGGCCTAGTGGCTCAAACACCCCGAGGGCACAGCTCAGCAGTCTGGTTTCCACAAGCCTTCCAGGTGACTCTAGTGCTGGCTAAAGTTTGAGAAAGACTAGACTGGAGGAAAGACACTCAACCCTGACTTTACCCCAAATTCAGATTTTCCAGATTGAAGCCCCAACACCACCGAGAGAAGCAGAACTTACTACCATTAAGTGTTAACTGAAACATTTTCCTACTGCACATTTCAACCACACACAGTGTCCTACAGACAACAAAACACCGATAAACATCAATTCAGAGTGTTAAGGATGAAAATGGGTTTTCTTGGTTTATACTAAGATGACTCTGGTCACTTAAATCAGGGACCAACAAAGGCTATGACTGAGAAAGCAAACTGCAGCTTCTCCTGTAGCTTTTCTACAAATGCTTCAAATTCCAATAACAGACATCAGGAATCTCAACTCTGTGGGATCTCTCCAGTGCCAGATGTGACATCGTCAGACACTGGAGATTACACAGTGCAATCAAAGGTTACACTTCCCTCCCCAAGCAAACCACACATTCAAATCCATATTGAGTCCTGCTCCTTATGTTTCCCATAGGAGAAAAGTGTGAGATCTCACAGGCTTGATCTGCTTTTTTTTTTTTTTCAACCCTCTGGACATCTAAACTATGCCAGTTCTGGAAGTTCCCAAATACAGACTCTTAGCTATAAACAGTTCTCAGGAAAGAAGCATAGGAGAAGTCGTGGGTTCCAGGGAGCTGGGAACTGTGGAAGCTTGTATGCATCCATTATGACTGTCTTTGCTCCTAGGGAAATCATTCGAAGACTGGAGGAGTCTCTAGGAATTTCCCTCAGCTGAGCAGTAACCAAGCAGCTCCTCTCAGGGCACAAGCTGGGCCCATGAGAAAATCATGGCAATTCTCCTTTTGAAACGGATGCTTTTCTATGAAAGAGCTCAGCCTCAGGCAAAATGGCAAAGGAGACAGCAGCTGTGCTTGCTGAGTTGTAGCGACAGTTACTGATACTATCAGGTAGCTGATGCTTGTCCTGTGCATTTCCCCTGGTGAGCCTGGCTTCATGGTGGAAAATTACATAACATACCCATCTTTCTTCCATCCATACCATTGGCTTCTGAGTCTCATCTCCCACCCACACATGCTCACAACATATCACAGCATAGCAAAGGAGGGTTTCTGTATGGTCTCCAGGCTTGGCAGCATCTGTGTGCTGTTTGTTTGCTCAAGTGGAAAGGAAGCCCATCAGAGCAGAATGGGTTGGGGAGTGCCAGCCAGGATCAGTGGTGACAGGAGCTGGAGGAGCCCTTGATGTAACGAAGACAGAGGAGCTACACGTCTAAGTGCTTTCTAGAGTTAACTTTCACCAATAATAAAACCAATGTTTTGGTTTCAACGGTGTAACTTCTGAGTTTGGGTCTGAGTTGTCCTCCTGGTGGAGAAGAAATCAAACCGTGAGAGATGAGCAGCATCCTTGAGTGCCTTCATCACAGAACAACACGCTTACACTGGACAGTAGGCTGTAGGTAGCATCATCCTGAAGTTCCCACTGTAGAAACTCCGACCCCATCCATACTCCAGTGTCCCTTGGAGGGATATCTTAGGGAAGGACTTTCTGCATGTTGGACAAAATGCTCACCTTTACAAAATAATCAAACAGGGTTCCCAAATGTTAATCGCTCTTCACTTCATCCTATTAGTATTATATAATCTCAGGGAAGAACTCATTTCCATGTTTATTAAAGATGACAAAGAAAACTTCTTTTAAAAACACAGCTCCAACCGGGCGTGGTGGCGCACGCCTTTAATCCCAGCACTTGGGAGGCAGAGGCAGGCGGATTTCTGAGTTCGAGGCCAGCCTGGTCTACAAAGTGAGTTCCAGGACAGCCAGGGTTATACAGAGAAACCCTGTCTCGAAAAACCAAAAAAAAACCCAGCTCCAAGCAATGTAGATGAAAAAGATTGGCTTCTGCATCAACTAGAGCAAAGACATTAGGGATTAGATATCAAGGGGATGCTGGGGTCAGTGAATGGAAAGTCACGATGGAAATGGCAAGGCAAGGGACAGGGTTCTCCTTTGACCTGCATAACAGGCTGTCAGCAGAAAATGGGCCAGGGTGATAAGGCATTAAGAACAGGGTATGAGCAATCTTATTAGGTATTGAGACTGGAGAAGTTTTTATCAAAACTGACTCAACAGTATTCTTGCTCAAACTGGGCTAAACCAGAAGATGACAGAGCTTGGCCAAGAAGCCTGTATCAAGATTTTCCAAGGAGAGTTCCATCTATAAGTTTCTGCTAGTGGATATGTCCTTCAACAAGTGATTTTGTTGCCATGGAGACAGTTACTGAACACCCCATGCTTGCCTGCATAAGTGAGTTCCCTTGGGTCAAGGGGAACCCTTGAGTGGTGGTTGGGCTGGAACGTTCTTGGCAATACCCTGACCAGCAGGCTGCATTGTGAACCCCAGAAGTAACAGACAATGATGTCATCCATGCAAATGTGTTCTGAAGGAGCAGGGAGAAGTGGGGTCAGAACCACTGCTCCCATCCTGGGCAGATGTCTTGCCAGAACACCTGGAAAAGACACTTTTAAAAAAATGTCAAAGTAGCAGAATAAGTCAGAAGAAGAACATTTCATAAAAATGGTGCTGTCTTAGGAATTCAAAACATTGTCTATGGCCATGCACACACCTGAGCACATCCAATCTCAGGAGCTAAGCAGGTTGAGCCTGGTTAGAATGTTGTTGCCTGGGAAATATTCAAAGCACCTATTTATAAAAATAGTAAGTGTGAAATTTCAAAATGAACCATAACAGGTATAATAAATATGACACAGAGAAAATACGTTTTGTTTATTTAAAGTTATTTTAGATAATAGGCAAAATCTTTGTCAGCTATTCACCCGACAGTGGGTTATGATCTGAAAAACTACATTCAACCAAATCACCCCTGACAAATGGCCAAATGAGTAAAATAGTTCTTAAAAAGAAGCTCTGAGGGAACGTATGAGGGAGCCTTCTTGGGTTCCAGGTCACTCAGACCCAGTCTGCGCAGGTCAGCTCATGGACTGCAAAGGGTGAGTGAGCAAACGGCTGAACATTGCACCTTTTGGGACAGACCCAGCTTTGGGCTCTAGACATCCAGGCTCCCCCCCTCCCTGCCTGAGGAGAGTTCTCAGCCTGGGAGGGCTTTCCCTGCCAGAACTTGTGAGAGAGCCATATTGGGTCCTAGGTCGCTCATAGACCAATCTGTTCAGGTCAGCTCACGGACTACAAAGGGTCCCACAGAGACGAGTCTGTGCAAGTGAGTGTGCAGTCCACAGAGGCAACACATCTTCTAGGACAGGCCCTATATAGGGTCTTCAACTTTACCTAAGAGGCAGGTCTGAACAACAAAACTCCATGCACCTTCCCTGCAAGAGGAGAGCTCGCCTGCTGAGACTACTCTGACCACTGAGATTCATGAGAGAGCTGGGCTACCGGGTCTGCTGACAGAGGCCAACAGAACCACAGGAGAAACAAGCTCCAACCAGAGACAACTATAACAACCAACTCCAGAGATTACCAGATGGCGAAAGGCAAATGTAAGAATCTTAATAACAGAAAGCAAGACCACTCACTTATTCAGAACCCAGTATTCTCACTTCAGCCAGTCCTGGATACCCCAACACACCTGAAAAGCAAGACTCAGATTTAAAATCATATCTCATGGTGCTGGTAGAGGACAAAAAGAAGGACATTAAGAAGGGCATGAATAACTCACTTAAAGGAATGCAGGAGAAGACTGCTAAAGAGGTAAAAGTCCTTAAAGAGGAAACACAAAAATCCTTTAAAGAACTACAGGAAAATACAACCAAACAGGTAATGGAATTGAACAAAACCATCCAGGACCTAAAAAGGGAAATGGAAATAATAAAGAAAACCCAAAGTGAGACAACTTTGGAGATAGAAACACTAGGAAAGAAATCAGGAACCATAGATGTGAGCATCAGCAACAGAATACAAGAGATGGAAGAGAGAATCTCAGGTGCAGAAGATTCCATAGAGAACATGGGCACAACAATCAAAGAAAATGCAAAATGCAAAAAGTTCCTAACTCAAAACATCCAGGAAATCCAGGACACAATGAGAAGACCAAACCTACGGATAATAGGAGTAGATGAAAAAGAAGATTTTCAACTTAAAGGGCCAGCAAATATCTTCAACAAAATAATAGAAGAAAACTTCCCAAACCTAAAGAGATTCCTATTAACATACAAGAAGCCTACAGAACTCCAAATAGACTGGACCAGAAAGGAAATTCCTCCCAACACATAATAATCAAAACAACAAATGCACTAAATAAAGACAGAATATTAAAAGCAGTAAGGGAAAAAGGTCAAGTAACATATAAAGGCAGGCCTATGAGAATTACACCAGATTTATCACCTGAGACTTTGAAAGCCAGAAGATCCTGGACAGATGTTATACAGACCCTAAGAGAGCACAAATGCCAACCCAGGTTACTATATCCAGCAAAACTCTCAATTAATATAGATGAAGAAATCAAAGTATTCCATATTAAAACCAAATTCACACACTATGTTTCCAAGAACCTAGCCCTTCAAAGGATAACAAAGGGAAACCACCAAAACAAGGACGGAAACTACACCCTAGAAAAAAATAAAATGTAATCCTTCAACAATTCTAAAAGAAGACAGCCCCAAGAACAGAATCCCAACTTTAACAACAAAAATAACAGGAAGCAACAACTACTTTTCTTTAATTTCTCTTAACATCAATGGACTCAATTCCCTTATAAAAAGACATAGATTAATAGACTGGCTACACAAACAGGACCCAACGTTTTGCTGCTTACAGGAAACGCTCCTTAGGGAAAAAGACAGACACTACCTTAGGGTGAAAGGCTGGAAAACAGTTTTCTAAGCAAATGGTCCGAAGAAAAAAGCTGGAGTAGCCATTCTAATATCGGATAAAATTGACTTTCAACCCAAAGTTATAAAAAAAAACCAAGGAGGGGCACTTCATACTCATCAAAGGTAAAATCAACCAAGATGAACTTTCAATTCTGAATATCTATGCTCCAAATACAAGGGCAGTCACATTCATTAAAGAAATTTTAGTAAAGCTCAAAGCACACATTGCACCTCACACAATAATAGTGGGAGACTTCAACTCCCCATTCTCACCAATGGACAGATCCTGGAAACAGAAACTAAACAGAGACACATGGACACTAACAGAAGTCATGAAACAAATGGATTTAACAGATATCTACAGAACATTTTATCCTAAAACAAAAGTATATACCTTCTTCTCAGCACCACATGGTACCTCTTCCAAAATTGACCATATAATTGGTCACAAAACAGGCCTCCACAGATACAAAAATATTGAAATTATCCCATGCATTCTATCTGAACACCATGGACTAAGGCTGATCTTCAATAACAACATAAATAATAGAAAGCGAACATTCTCATGGAAACTGAACAGGACTCTACTCAATGATTCCTTAGTCAAGGATGAAATAAAGAAAGAAATTGAAGACTTTCTAGAGTTTAATGAAAATGAAGCCACAACATACTCAAACTTATGGGACACAATGAAGGCAGTCCTAAGAGGAAAACTCATTGCCCTGAGTGCCTCCAAAAAGGAACTAGAGAGAGCATACACTAGTAACTTCACAGCACACCTAGAAGCTCTAGAAGTAAAGGAAGCAAATTCACCCAAGAGGAGCAGACGGCAGGAAATAATCAAACTCAGGGCCAAAATCAACCAAGTAGAAACAAAAAGAACTATTCAAAGAATCAACCAAACCAGGAGCTGGTTCTTTGAGAAAATCAACAAGATAGATAAACCCTTAGCCAGACTCATTAGAGGGCACAGAGACAGTATCTTAATTAACAAAATCAGAAATGAAAAAGGAGACATAACAACAGAACCTGAGGAAATCCAAAACATCATCAGATCCTACTACAAAAGGCTATACTCAACAAAGCTAGAAAACCTGGAAGAAATGGACAATTTCCTAGACAGATACCAGGTACCAAAGTTAAGCCAGGATCAGATTAACGATCTAAACAGTCCCATTTCCCCTAAAGAAATAGAAGCAGTCATCAATAGTCTCCCAACCAAAAACAGCCCAGGACCAGATGGGTTTAATGCAGAGTTCTATCAGACCTTCAAAGAAGACCTAATTCCAACTCTCCTCAAACTATTCCACAAAATAGAGACAGAAGATACTCTACCCAATTCATTCTATGAAGCCACAATTACTCTGATAACTACATCACACAAAGATCCAACAAAGAAAGAGAACTTCAGACCAATTTCCCTCATCAATATCCAGGCAAAACTACTCAATAAGATCCTTGCAAACCGCATCCAAGAACACATCAAAACGATCATCCATCATGACCAAGTAGGCTTCATCCCAGGAATGTAGGAATGGTTTAATATACGGAAATCCATCAACGTAATCCACTATATAAACAAACTCAAAGACAAAAACCACATGATCATCTCCTTAGATGCTGAGAAAGCATTTGACAAAATCCAACACCCTTTCATGATAAAAATCTTGGGAAGATTAGGAATTCAAGGCCCATACCTAAACATAATAAAAGCCATATACACCAAACCAGTAGCCAACATCAAAGTGAATGGAGAGAAGCTGGAAGCAATCCCATTAAAATCAGGGACTAGACAAGGCTGCACACTTTCTCCCTACCTATTCAATATAGTACTTGAAGTCCTAGCCAGAGCAATTCGACAACAAAAGGAGATCAAGGGGATAAAAATTGGAAAGGAAGATGTTAAAATATCACTGTTTGGAGATGATATGATAGTATATATTCGGGACCCCCAAAGTTCCACCAGAGAATTCCTAAACCTGATAAACATCTTCAGTGCAGTAGCTGGATATAAAATTAACTCAAACAAATCAATGGCCTTTCTCTACACAAAGGATAAAAGGGCTGAGAAAGAAATTAGGGAAACAACATCCTTCACAATAGTCACAAATACTATAAAATACCTTGGTGTGACTTTAACTAAGGAAGTGAAAGATCTGTATGATAAGAACTTCAGGTCTCTGAAGAAAGAAATTGAAGAAGATCTCAGGAGATGGAAAGATCTCCCATGCTCATGGATTGGCAGGATTAATATAGTCAAAATGGCTATCCTGCCAAAAGCAATCTACAGATTCAATGCAATCCCCATCAAAATTCTAACTCAATTCTTCACTGAGATAGAAAGGGCAATTTGCAAATTCATCTGGAATAATAGGATAGCAAAAACTATTCTCAACAATAAAAGAACCTCTAGGGGAATCACCATGTCTGACATTAAGCTGTACTACAGAGCAATTGTGATTAAAAACTGCATGGTACTGGTACAGCAACAGACAGATAGATCAATGGAATAGAATTGAAGACCCAGAAATGAATCCACACACCTATGGCCACTTGATCTTTGACAAGGGAGCTAAAACCATCCAATGGAAAAAGGACAGCATTTTCAACAAATGGTGCTGGCACAACTGGCTGTTATCATATAAAAGAATGCGAATTGATCCATTCTTATCTCCTTGTAGAAAGCTTAAGTCTAAGTGGATCAAAGACCTCCACATAAAACGAGAGACACTGAAATTTATAGAGGAGAGAGTGGGGAAAACCCTCGAAGATATGGGCAAAGGGGAAAAATTCCTAAACAGAACAGCAATGGCCTATGCAGTAAGATCAAGAATTGACAAATGGGACCTTATAAAATTGCAAAGCTTCTGTAAGGGAAAAGACATAGTCCGCAAGACAAAAAAGCCACCAACAGATTGGGAAAGGATTTTTACCAATCCTAAATCTGCTAGGGGACTAATATCCAACATCTACATAGAGCTAAAGAAGCTGGACTCCAGAAAAACAAATAACCCGATTAAGAATGGGGTACAGAGCCAAACAAAGAATTCTCAACTGAAGAATTCCAAATGGCTGAATAACATCTGAAAAAATGTTCAACATCCTTAATCATCAGGGTAATGCAAATCAAAACAACACTGAGATTCCACCTCACACCTGTCAGAATGGCTAAGATAAAAAAGTCAGGTGACAGCAGATGCTGCTGAGGATATGGAGAAAGAGGAACACTCCTCCATTGCTGGTGGGATTGCAAGCTTGTACAATCACTCTGGAAGTCAGTCTGGCGTTTTCTCAGAAAATTGGATATAGTACTACCAGAGGATCTAGCAATACCTCTCCTGGGCATATACCCAGAAGATGTTCCAACTGATAATAAGAACACATGCTCCACTATGTTCATAGCAGCCTTATTTATAATAGCCAGAAGCTGGAAAGAACCCAGAAGTCCCTCAACAGAGGAATGGATACAGAAAATGTGGTACATTTACACAATGGAGTATTATTCTGCTATTAAAAAATGAATTTATGAAATTCTTGGGCAAATGGTTGTATCTGGAGGATACCATCCTTAGTGAGGTAACCCAATCAGTAAAGAAGTCATTGGATATGTGCTCACTGATAATTGATATTAGCCCAGAAACTTAGAATACCCAAGATACAATTTGCAAAACACAAAAAATTAAGAAGGAAGACCAGCACGTGGATACTTCATTCTTTTTTCAATAGGAAACAAAATACCCATGAAAGGAGTTACAGAGACAAAGTTTAGAGCTAAGATGAAAGGATGGACCATACAGAGACTACCCCACCGGGGGATCCATCTCATAATCAGTCACTAAACTCAGACACTATTGCATAGGACAGCAAGTGTTTACTGAAGGGACCCTGATATAGCTGTCTCGTACAGAAGTATATGCTCACAGTCATCTATATGATGGAACACAGAGCCCACAATGGAGAAGCTAGAGATAGAACCCCAGGAGCTGAAGGGGTCTGCAACCCTAGAAGAGGAACAACAATATGAACTAACCAGAACCCCCAGAACTCCTGTCTCTAGCTCCATATGTAGCAGAAGATGGCCTAGTCGGCCATCATTGGGAGGAGAGGCCCCTTGTTATTGCAATCATTATATGCCCCAGTACAGGGGAATGCCAGGGCCAAGAAGTGGGAGTGGGTGGGCAGTGGAGCAGGGCAAAGGAAGGGGGGAAGGGACTTTCGGGTTAGCATTTGAAATGTAAATTAAGAAAATATTTAATTAAAAAATTGAAAAAACAAAAAAAGAACCTCAGATGGCCATAAAATATTTTTCTCATCCCAGAAATACAAAAGAAACTACACTGAGATTCCACCATGTCAACCAGAGGAGCTATCATAAAGAACAAGTGTGGTGGGAATGTGGGCAGTGTCAACCCTCAGACATCGTGTGTGGGATGTACATTAGATGTGGGATGTACTGTAGAATTGAATATGGACGATTCTCAATAAAACTAAATTATATCATTCAAATATATCATTTACATTATATAATTAAAAATATAAAAACATATAAAAATATATAAAAGAAACCCTTATTGCCCCTATGTCAGTTCTCATTGTTAGAAGATCAACATTAACAAAAGTTTGTCCCAATTGCAAGGCACACTTCTCACAAGCAAGGCTCATTTTTAATACCCTTTCCTCACTGCACATCTTGAAACAACCCAGGTCCACAGTTGTGGTGAGCTAGGACTGATACTGTCTGCCTATAAAGCAAGAGCCTGAGCATATCATGTCGTTCCTACTGGAGCAATCATAGTCAGAGACGGCCTGACTACCCAGCATGGGCCACCTGTGAAAATAAATGCATCGGAAGCATTGAAATAATCACGGTTTCATTCAAAACAATCGCTATTTAATATTAAATAAAGAACCCCAAATAAACCTCAGCTTTTTACTGAAAGGAACTGCTCTTTTTCTCTTCGAGAAGTACTGCCACCTCCTGGCCATATGTGGAACTACTTGAGTTCTTGGGTGCCTGTTCGCGTTGTTAGAATGGCTTTTACCTGGCTAAAATCTGTCAAGGAGGTGGCATAGGATTAGAACAAGGTGATATTGAATATGGGGATTTAATGACGATCTTAAATTTAGAAAGAGGATGTGGCAAATCTTACGGGATCTGGCAGTAACAATGGCAGTACTACCACCACTCAGCCTACTGGATTTTAGTAGAAGGCCAAATGGGGAAGGGGTAACATGGTAGGACCATACTACCCACAACTCCTGAGGCAGCCTGCTGAGTTACCAAACAAGCTCAGGCTCAGATCCAGACAGTCTTGAGGGACATCCAATTCTCATTCATCCCTTAAGGGTGGGCTGAGTGAACTGTTGGAACGGCATTCCCCTGCCCAGTCTTGCTTCTGTCTCCCCTGACACCAATCGCTGGCCCTGATCAAGACCTGTGTTGTAACCCTTACCTCAGGGGCTAGAACAGCTGTCTTTCTGTGGAGCTGACACCCTTAGGGTAACCACAAAAGGGGGAACAAAGCAATGCATGCTTTCCACGGGCTGCAAGTGCAGCCGACCCTCCCCTGACAAGCCTTCTGCATCTCCACCTTCAACCAGCCAGATCTAAGATATCTGGGAAAAACATCGCCCATTGTGAACTTGTACAGGCTTTCCCTTGTACAACACAATGATCAGGGTAAGTATTTATATAGGATTTGCATTGAATTGGGGATTCTAAGCAATCTAGAGGTATTAAAGCATACACAGAGGTGTGTGGGCTGTGTGTAAAAAGAGTGTACCATCTGCATAAGGGACTTGAGCAATCTTAACTCTTAGTAGCCAAGAGGGAATTTCCTGGAACGTCCCTCACCCCCAGGACTCTGAAGGACAATTGTTCTAGGTACAGCTTAGGGGAGACCGAGAAGCATTGGTGGGACTTGGCTAGGGTGCTCGGGAATGCCACTCTAAGGACAAGATGGTGAGACAGAGAACTAAATGAGAGGAGTGTCAAAGAAAGCTACAACCTATGCATGGTAGTGGCTTTTGCAAAGCAGCCAGCGTGAGTGTAAGCGCAAGCCCTATTGGAGCTAGGGCCTTCCTTAAAGGAGCTTGCGAGCCCTGTAAAGGAGATGGATTTTATTCTAACTGGGCCGGAGGACTTTAAATTCTACAATACTAGGTCTAATTTAGCTTTTAAAGAAATTGCTCATGATCAGGCATGGAGGTGTAGGACTTTAGTACTGGTACTTGGGAGGCTGAGACAGGTGGATCTCTGAGAGTTCCAGGCCAGCCTTGTCTACACAATGAGACACTGTTTTAGGGAGAGGGGAGGGGAGAAGGGTAGAAGAAGGACAGGGGAGAGGAAGAGGGGACACACACACACACACACACACACATTCACAGTTATGTGCACACACATACTCTTTCATACACATATACTCACAACCCAGACACACAGATTTGTGTATATGCACACACACACACATATACACACAGGTTTATATTATATATACATACACACTCTTTCATAAACATACACACACAAAGACACAAAGATTTGTGTATATGCACACACACTCTCATACACACACACACAAACAGAATTATATATACATACACGCTCTTTCATACACATATGCACACACAGACACACAGATTTATGTGTATATATATATATACACACTCTCTCATACACACACACACACACAATAACACATACACACACCCAGACACACAGATTTATGTGTATATACACATACACACTCTCTCATGCACATGCAGACAAACACACACACACACATATTTATATCTACATACACATACACTCTCATATACATACACACTGTCTCTCTCTCTCTCTCTCTCTCTCTCTCACACACACACACACAATCTCATACACACATAGAGAGATTTATGTGTACACACAGAGAAAATTCTGTGTTAATTTGGCCACTGGCTCCAGTGAAAATAGCACTTGTAAAACCAATCAAAGGTTGTAAATTGTTTTTAATGAAATCAAAACTCCCCCCACCCCCAAGCTAGAACAGAAGAATGAATGCACAGCATCCTAGAACAATAAAGACTATTTCACAGCACTTAGGAGAGTTAAAATATCTTCGCTTGTGTGTATAAGATCAGAACTGAAAGCTAATTTCTCCCTGGAGATCTTACTCACAAACATATGAAAGCCACTGGTCTTATGGGTTAGAAAAGATTGACATTTTTAGACTGAGTTGAGTAGCCATGGCTAGGAGGGGAAAAAAAGGCATTAGAGAGCAGAGAAAGGAACTGTGGAGTCCTAGAGTAGTCAACAAGACCAAGGACACACTAAAAACATCTAGGGACAGAGTGGGCTAGTCGCAGGAAAGTGAGATTAAAATTGTAGTGTGACTTGGTGGCTAGGAGGGTCCTTAGGAGAGTCAAAAAGGGAGACTTATTAGAGTCAATACCTATATGGTTTGGGCTTTGAAACAGTATCAGGCAAAACAGACAAAAAGTCAACCAAAACCTAGATTGTGCCACAAGATGGCAGGAGAGGGCCATGCTTGAATGGGGCAGACAGGCTGGCAGCCTCAATGCCTGGCTGGCACTCCCATGGGTGGCAACTTCTATGGTTCTCTAGGAAATTAAACTGGAAGGACAAGGATGGCATCAGAGCCTTAAGGGCATAGAAACAGGATGGATGGTAGACAAAGCTGGATGAAGCACAGAAGGTTCACGCCAAGGCCTTGTTAACACCCAGACTTTCAGAGCCATAAAAAAATAGACCTGTGTTGTTTTAAGCCACTCTGGCTGTGTTTATTGTGAAAACAACCTGGGAAATAGACATCCTTCCAGAGAGTAAGCTTCTCCTAAGGCGTCCTGCTGCCCAGAAGGTCTATTGTCTGAGGTGCACAGACCTAGAAGAAATTATCCTAAGAAAAACTATGTTGGATTCCCTTCTTCCTATGTTGCCTACATCATTGTATTGCAGACATCTAAGCAGGAAGAAAGAAGCCACGCCCCTGGTCCGTATCTAGCAGGACTATCATTGTTGTAATAAATAGCCAGCAAAAGTGGCTTAAGAAAAACAAGATCTGTTTTGACTCAGCCCTTTAGGGAATCTTCCATCACAGCAGGGCAGCAGTCACCTGTATCCACAGTCAGGAAGCAGAAAATGATGATGCTATTTAACAAGCCAGGCCCCCCAACATATCGAATGGTGCTCCAAACAACTAAGGTCTTCACACCTGAATTAACCCCATCTAGACAATCCCTTATAGGCTCATACAGAGGCTAATGTACTCCAGATAATCCTTCGTTGTCGCTGTGCCAGGGACTGCATCGCCTAGGTGAGTCTAGATCCACTCCAGTTGCTGATCAGTGTTCACTGTCACTGCTGCAGAATGGCCTTCTGTAGTGATTCAAGTTCAGGTGCTAGTCACAATTTCTTCCCTTCCTCCTTGTCAGTGAGGCCACTGGCCTAATTTATTTATCAGCAATTTGAAATCCTTAGACCCCCTCAACAAAGGCCATTCATGTCTTCATTCCGAGGCTCAAAGTCTGTCATCCCTTAGATGCCATCAGAAAAAAATTAAATCGTTAAGGGAGAAAGCTCAACACATTGGGTAGAACTAAACAGCCTTTAGCCAAGGCCTTTCTGGCATAGCCTTATCTGTTTAATAGAGCATTAACATCAATTACCAGCACTTTGCAGTAAACAAGGAGTAACAGAGCAACGCTAAAGGGCAGCCATTCCCAGGAGAGCAGGCAGGTGCTGGGCTGATCTGGAGAACTGGGAATTGATGTTACCAGCTGCCTTGCTTTACAAGTCTTTTTCTTCATGTGGATTTGGTGAAAGAGCTCATGTGATATGAACTTACCCTTTTATTTTCCTTTTTGTGGATTATCATAGAAATCGAGGCTCTATTGGGAAAGCCGAATCTCATTACCACCGATGGGGGAAAAGGTCAGCTTGAAGGGTCAAATCCAGTCGCAGACAGGTTAAGGAAGGATACGGGAAGTGGCTTTGGGGTATGGCCTAAAGTCCTAAGGATCCACAACTCTGTTTAGACTGCAACTCTGGCTCACTGAATGATGGCTCTCCTGAGAGAGAATTACAGGTAAAGCTGTTGCCACACTTGACCGACCGGCGGAGACTCCTGCAGTACTGTAATTAGGCAGCCTAGAACAGCCTAGAACAAAGCCAGAGCTTAATGTTGGATTTCTGCAGCACAAATTACTTAAGGAGGTTTGAGAATACTGAGGGACTTGCTAATTCCCTAATGATTTTTTTTTCAGCTATCCTACCTTACAGGCAAGAAGGCTAGAGCCACAGAACCTTAGCGAAACCAATATTTTTGTTTGTATACGTTGGCTTCTACTGTATAGAAAAACATATGTTTAAAAGATGAAATTGAGTTTGTTCAGAGAATATTATTTTGCTTGCACACTTGTGCAAATGATAGTCACCCCTTGGGGCAGACACCATTCAAAATTCTGGAGGTTCTCTGCTCAGAGCCTACACTGAGCCCTCTCATACCTTTTGGGTCTGTAAGATTCAAGTCCCAACTAGTTCTTGAAGATGAAGTGGCAAGTGTAACCACGAGAGAAATGCTGCACTGTGAGAAGAGTTCGTTATGTTTCTAATTAATATGGACAGTGTTTAAGTCAGGGTTACCACTGTTGTTAAGAAACGCTATGACCAAAGACACAAGCTGGAGTTATGTAAAAGGAGGGAACCTCAATTGAGAAAATACCTCCATAAGTTTCAACTGTAAGGCATTTCTTAATTAGTTACCAGAGAGGAGGACTCAGCCCATTGTGTGGGCCATCCTTGGGCTGGTGGTGCTGGGTTCTATGAGAAATTGAATGGGAATCCTGCATGTAAGATGCTGAGGCTCTCTGCCTCCAATTGATTGGTAAATAAAGTTGTTAGTGGCTAATGACTGGACAGGGAGACAAAAGTGGGACTTTAGGATTCCTGGGCAAGGGAACCGAACCGAGAGAGGAAGGAGGATTTGGAATCGCTATGCCAGGAAAGGAGTAAGGTACAGGTTTCAGAGCTGCAGAAGACAGAGCATCATTTAAGAGCCAGGAAAGAGGGGTCTCAACCCCCTCTCCCCCCAGATTGGGTCTAGGGCAGCAACAATAGAATATAATAATATTATTAAAATAATAACTCAGGAGTATCAGAGGGAGGTATTACACTTGGGTATTTGGGAGTGGCCCAACCATTTTGCTGATTGAGGCATATTAAATATAAGGCTGTGTGTATGTGTGTGTGTGTGTGTGTGTGTGTGTGTCTGTCTGTCTGTCTGTGTGTCTGTGTGTATCTTTAATTAGGGAATCAAGAACATTGGTGTGGGTAGCAAGGAACTTGTACCGCTGGGGCAATTTAAAGTAGCATTAATCATCTACAGCAATAGGTACCACATCCATGAGGACAGAGCAGAAACCATGTCTGGAAGAAACTTAGCCTTCAGACTTTCCCTCTTAGGAGAAAGGGAGAAGCAAGATTTGAAAATCTTGCTAATTTTAAAGTTCTAAGAAAACTTAGTGGAAGAAAACTCAGCGCAGTGTGACGTGTGTGTGTGTGTGTGTGTGTGTGTGTGTGTGTGTGTGTGTGTGTGTTTATGTAAACTTGGAGTTTACACACTTTGGAAGGAGGCTTCCTCATCAGGTGGGACTCAGTCACGTTTGTAGAAAGTGTTAAACTGTGGGTCCTCAGTCCTCAGTGGGTTTCTGTAGCCACAAAAGCCAGTGTTGGGGTCACACTCCCACCTGAGGACATCCTGGCCATCACCACAGCTAGGCTTTAATGGAGGGGAAGGCAGGGTAAAGAGAGAAACTTCCCCACAGCCTGTTCGAGGAGCTTTAGGAGAGAAGGGTCACCATGATCTCTCTTACAAACCTGCTGTCCCTGCTGCCTGGTGAGGCCAGAGCTTTTTCTCAGAAAGTATCAGTCCTCAGCTTTGATATCTTTTGAAGGATGGGATGACTCTTCTCACCTGGGTATCAGAGTCATAAGCCTCGGGACCTTGCTTCCTAATATATTCGCCTTCTGTACATGTACACACACACACACACACACACACACACACACACTGTTCCTAGGGCCAAAACTTCCATTTATATCCTTTATCTGTGTGTCTTTAGCCTGGCTCTCTGCCTGATCCACAGTAGTGCCAACTAAAGGGTGTTGAATGGAATGGTAGATAAGCATTGAAGTCTGGATGGCCTCTGCAAGCAGGGAGCAAATGTGAGCTTCTGTGAGACCAAAGGTGGGATGGAGAGAGAGAGAGAGAGAGAGAGAGAGCACCAGCCTACGTCCACTCCTCAGCTGTGCCTCCCTTGAGACTGAATGTCTTGACAGCTTGTCACACAGAACTGCCTGAGTTTCCAGTGTCCCCGTGTCCCTCCCCTCAAGTCTTCCAATTTTAAGTGTGGAATAAGAAAGCTCCCTATCAGGCCCCTTTGCTCTCCTGGGTGTGGTTCAGACAGGATCCAGTGCAGCTTCCAAAGAAAGAGAAGAGTTTTTCCAGTGTTTGTCTGTTTGTTCTGTTTTTGTAATTTTTAGAAGGGCTAATTTTTTGTACAATTTTCACTTAGTGCTGTAAATAAAAAGGGCACAATACAGTGAAAGGTTAAAACCAAGTCCTGACAGTCACACCGACCCCCAAGATTAGAGTTCTGAAGGACTGTTATTTCTTCCCAAAGTTCCCATTAACTGCAAAACATGTTTCAACTTATGGACCTCATGGGTTATTAAATGCAAGTAGACTTCCTAAAGTATCCAGAGATGCCAGATTTTTTAGACACAGATCTCATATTCAGTTGGGGGGTGGGTGGGCAGGAAGCATAACTTTCAACAAGTATTCAAACAGCATTGTATGTGATGAGGTATAACAGCCACATTTGATGTAACTTCTTTTACCTAAATACACTTAAAGTTTCAGCACATCCTACAATAAAGCTAATTTGAAGCATTTGCCCCAAATAGCAATATGATACAGAATACCAAGTGTAATTTCCTTTTCAGTGCCTCCAAAAAGTACTGGATATCGACCTGTAAATAATATACGGAGCTTTAGACCTCTAAAGTCATAAAGCATTGCTCCTCCTGGACACAGGGTTGTTCTTTTTAAGGTGGGAGGTCTTCTCTCTGGGCCTCACTACACCGTTCTTTCTCCATCAGTTCAAAGTTGCCTTTGCTGGTTCAGTGTCAAGATGCAGGGTGTGTGTACTGACCCTCCTCACTGCACAGTCTCACCAGGTTACAGCGTGAGGCTAGTCCTGGAGTGCTAACACTGACAAGTCAGGCAAGGTGCCTGCATACTGTGCAGACTCTGACACAGAGGGGAAGTAAAGAAGGCTGCTCCCCAGGTCAGAGTCAGAGAAGGGAACAGGAGAACTGGGGCCTGAGGTTCAGAATGAGCCAGCTAAGAGAAAGGCCACAACCCACACTACCCAGACAGTTAGAGCAGGGCCAAAAGCCAGCAGAGTGGCCCAGCCAGTGAACAGACAGGAGTGGGTTGGAAAAGAAGCTGAGATGTCTCTTAGGCCAGAGTTTGAGTGTGCTGGCACTAAGAGGCATGAGAGGCCACCGAAAGATTTAAGCAAGTAGGTCATGTAGGCTTATATTTTTGAAAACTAACTTTAATAAAAATACCTAAATACTTGAACCTTCCTTCTAGCCTACCACCTGCCAGAAGTATTAAAAAAAAAAAAAAAAAAACTAAAGGTTAATGGGGCAAAAGAAGATATGGACTTGTTTAGAAATAGTTCTTTGAGGTGAATCCAAACTGCATTGTCAGGATACTCCAGGAGAGGAAGGAGAGACTAGGAGGAGAAAGGAATAATGAGAGGAGAGGAAGATGCTACCTCGGGGGAAGATGGACCATGAGCATGTGGCCAGGAGAAACAGCAAATATCTGGGGTACACCACTGGAGAGGTAGCCAGGGCAGCAGTTAGAAGCATAGATTAGGAGTTACCCCCCGCCCCCAGCAATTGTCAAAGCCAAATAAAATAATCATAATGTGAGTCTCCCTTATTCCTAGTTGGGGATAAGCATAAATAGGTTATACTACAAGGCTAAGCCATTTGCAGTTTTGAAAGATTCTCCATTTGATGGCTGGGATGGGTTTACAATTGAATAATCTGTTTTCCATCGCTGTAACAAAATCACCAAGGCAAGGCAGCTGCATCCTACTTGGCTTCCAGCAAGGCTATTGAGTTCATGGTGGAGGAGGTGAAATGTAATATTGAATCTACCGCAACTGTAGCCATGCTTGGCAGGGAAGTAGGCCTAGAATCAGCCTCAGTGTGCTAGAATGTAATGAAATACACATTTATCGTACAATGTGTATTTTCGTTTAAAAAAATTGTATGATTGAGGGAACTGAGATATATTTGACAAAGGGGAGGAAGTTGACTGTGGGATCGGCTTTTGCACTGAATATAAATCATTCTATTTCAGACACATCATATCTGAGGTGATGACAAGACAGGGCTCTGGAACTCTGTCACAGAGTGCTGAAGATTATGGAATAGGGCTTGGGAGATGGACAAGGGACTGGAACAGGAGATAAAGTTTCAGGCCTCACCTACAAATAACGGGCTCACTACAAATGAAGGTCAAAGTGGCCAGGGCCAGGGCAGAGATAGAGGCCAGAAGTAGGAAGTAAAACATTATCTCTGACCTCCAAGAATTTGACATCTTGCTGGAAATACTAACCATGCACAATGTAAAAGACTGAGGAATGACAGGAAACTCCAGAAATGATGCCCAGGGATAAACTCACCATGAGTCATTTCAGAGTGGCCCCAGATGCTTCCAAAAACAGCATCGGGGGTTACAGTAGAGCATGGTTGCCTAATGGAACTATGTAGCAAGACCTGACTGCTGGAGGCACAAATACCTAAGTTGTGGGACACAGAGAAATTAAGCTGGAACTGGCCTAAAAGGTCCTCCCTGCTGGCTAGTTTTTGTGGTTCTGGAAGGTGCTATTTAAGCTGTTGGGGGAAGAAAAAAAAATCATCAATGGTGTTTTCCAATGGTGAGCTCTGCATGCTACAATACTGTCCTGTCAGGCAAAGAGGTATGTATAGCCACTGGCGAAATAGTAGTACAAATGTTATGATGGTAACCAACCACTTTGGGATTGAATTTGAGGCCTACCCTGTAGGAGAGAATGCAGGTCCAGTTCTATAAACTTGGTCAAAAGCCGATGGATGGAGACGTTATAGGCTCTAGGGATCAAAGTACTGCTGTTGTCTTGCTAAATGGATATGTTGCCAAAATCGCTCTCTAAATTTATATGTTTGTACTCATAAATTAGTTCTGCCTTCACCCTTAGCCAGTAAGCTTCTCTCTAGAGTGATCAGCAGTTAATGCAAAGACCAATAACTGACCAAAGCAAAAAAGTCCTATTAAGCGGTCATCCCTAAAGGAGACATTGATATCAAGGCCCTCCCCACCATCCAGGCTCAGGAAACATCTCAAAGAGGGGATAGAAAGAGTGTAAGAAAGACCTCAAGGTTTCTGGGGATGGGAGTTCGGGCACTGGGAAATCCTGATGTTTAGCCGTAGCATGGCTGCTGATCTCATAAACTCACAGCAGCTGTGGTTATCTATACAAGATCAAGCCAACAAGACCAGCCAATATTCTAACAGGCAGCATTAATTGGACCCAGAGGGTTACAACCAACCAACCAACAAACCAAAAATGAAACAAAACACCATGAAAACTAAAGGGAGGAGATGATTGGGGAGTTTTGGGCGTGTCTGAGAAGTGGGAGGGTGGAATGGGAGTGGGACAGCCATTGGGTCCGAGGCTTCTGAGACAACAACCTCTGGCACTTTGGTGTAGAGATGGGTGTATAGAATCTTGTTTTAGGGAGACTCATCAACCATAGGAGAGAACTACCCCAGCCAGCTGGAGGCGTTTCCCAAGCCCTGCCATCCATCCCCAAACCTTTATTTCTCCATTCCTTTCTACAAACATTGCCTCTGGAGCCTTTCCAGTTTACTTCCTTCTGCCCAGCCCAGCCTCCCATTGCCTGCCTACTGTTTTCTGAAGTCAGGACCACCCTGGGTGGTCTTACCTTCTAAGCCTCAGGGTCAGTATCTCAGTTATCATTGCCTTGTATTTGAAAGGTCAGATACATGCTGCTTATTCATTCATACACCGAGCTGAGTCCCCAGTCAGGTTGTAAACTCTCTGTTATGAGAGGATGCTTGTGGATAGACCAGGTGTGGTGGTGGGTCACACCTTTAATTCTAGAACTCAGGAAGTAGAGGCAGGTGGATCTCTGTGAGTTTTAGCCCAACTTCATCTCCACAGAGAGCTTCAGACCAGCCAAGAATGCATCTTGAGACCCTGTCTTAAAAGTAAACAAAAAAAGCCAACCAACCAACCAACCAAACAAACAAAAAACCCCAGTTGCTTGGGGATTAGGAACAAAGTTGGCTTGGCTTCGAACTAGCCTAGCACATATGTATGAATAACGTTGGCTGTTCACTGTCAACCGGATTTGTGATGTCTTTTGAGATTGGTGATCATGGAAAATGCCCCCTGACCCCAAGTTCATATCCTATGATATCAACTCCTTCACATCCTGGGTTTCCTTTGCAGTTCTCAGTGCCTGGACCAACAATTCTGCTCAACAGCAGGGACTCTAGGGCTCATTTCTGAGAGGGTTTAAGAAGATATTTGCCCTCATTTAGGTTTCCCCCTCCAGAAATGGCTGAAGAAAAAGCAGGTTTCTTCTCTTTCCTTCATAACAGAAAGGTCACTTTTGTTAAATATGTTATTTCAACATGCTTCAAAAGTACATTAATGCTGGAAAGATGTGATCTCAGCAAACTGCAGGCAAATGGAAATTAGTGGCTCAGAAGAGGATGCATTGGAAGAGTTAACCCTGACTGCCAGGCCACGTGATCCATTCCTACCGTGGGTAATGTCTTTAGTCTCTTTGGTTCTTGATTCTATTTCTTGTTGTTTGTTTGTTTGTTTATTTGTTTTTTCCTGTTATACTTTAGAATGCCTGCTTGATAATACGGGAAAGGGGGAGAAAGAGGAGGGAGAGAAGTGAGAGGCAAGGAAAAGGAGGAGGAAGGAGGAGGAGACATATGAGAAGATAAGGAGAAAAAAGGAGAAAGGGGGAGAAGAAAACCTAAGAAGAGGAGAAAGAAGAATAGGGGAGGAGCAAGAAGAGGAAGGAAAGAGGAGGGAAGGGGAGGGAAGAGGAAAGAGAAGAGTGGGGAGACAAGAAAGAAGAGAAGGGAAGATAACGAGGAAGAGGAAGATGAAAAAGAGGGAGAAGGAAAGGAAGAGGAGAGAGAAGAGGAGGAGGAGAAGGAGAAGAAGGAGGAGGAGGAGAAGGAGGGGGAGGAGAAGGAGGAGGAGAAGGAGAAGGAGGAGAAGGAGGAGGAGAAGGAGGGGGAGGAGAAGGAGGAGGAGAAGGAGAAGGAGGAGAAGGAGAAGAAGGAGGAGGAGAGGGAGGAGGAGGAAGAAGAGGAAGAGAAGGAGGAAAAGGAAGAGGAGGAAGAGGAGGAGGAGAGAAAGAGGAGGAAAAGGAGGAGGGGGGGAGGAGGGGGATGAAGAGGAGGGGGAGGAGGAGGGAGGAAGGAGGAAGAGCAGTACAGACACTAAGTTTTCTCCTCTTAGTGCTATGAACATACTCAGCCTGGATTATATCTGTGGCATTACTGTGTGACATAGTTGGTTTTAGAGTCTGAAATGATTTCTGTCCAGTCAGCCTCAGTGTTCCTGCTTCTGGCAGAGGAACAGAAAGCAGAAAAGGATCTGTGCCTCCCATCTCCAGCATGTTCCAGTCATCTTCCGTTGACTTATGTCATGGTCTGGCTTCTGGTTGCTTTTGCTGCAGATGGCAAATAGCTAAGATGATCAACTCTTGAGGAGGGAAGACTATAATATCAGTGGTTCCCAAAACCTTTCTAATGTTGAGATCCTTTAATACAGTTCTTCATGTTATGGTGACCCCAGCCATAAAATTACTTTGTTGCTACCTCATAACTGTAATTTTGCTACTGTTATGAGTCATAATGTAAATATCTGATATACAAGACATCTGATATGTGATCCCTGTGACATTGAGAGTCACTGGGTCACAAAGGGGTGGCAACTCACAGGTTGGAAACTGTTGTTTTAGAGAGTCCAGTCCCTGGTTTCCTGTGGCAGCATAGTAGTTCACGGTGGGGGTATAAGATAAACAGGTCTACTTACATTGTAATGGCTAGAAAATCGAAGAGACCCATTCCTATAACCTTCCAAGAGCAAGCCTCCAATACAGGACTCCCTCCTATTAGGCTCCACCTCCTAAAGATCATACCACCTCCCAGTAGAGCCATTAGTTGGCAACTGACACTTTTCTCTTTAGGGGGGCAGTGAAGATTCGGGCTACAAGGGTTGGAGACGTGGCTCAGTGGTAGAGTAATTGCCTGTCATGCATGAGGCTCTGGGTTTGATATCCAGCCCCCATGACCTTTCCTCAAGTATGCACTGTAGTTCTTAAAACTCCATATCCTGGAGTCAGAGCTTGGAGGCTGGCTCTTACTCACTTCCATAGGCCTCAGAGCTCTGTGTAACCATTCCACCTGTGAAGTAGTGACCATCCCACCTGAGATGCAGTGACCATCCCACCTGTGAAGTAGTGACCATCCCCTCTGTGATGCAGTGACCATCCCACCTGTGAAGTAGTGACCATCCCACCTGAGATGCAGTGACTATCCCACCTGTGATGCAGTGACCATCCCCTCTGTGATGCAGTGACCATCCCACCTGTGATGCAGTGACCATCTCACCTGAGATGCAGTGACCATCCCACCTGGGATGCAGTGACCATCTCACCTGAGATGCAGTGACCATTCCCTCTTTGATGCAGTGACCATTCCACCTGAGATGCAGTGACCATCCCACCTGAGATACAGTAACCATCCCACCTGAGATGTTGTCACCACCCCACCTGAGATGCAGTGACCATCCCCTCTGTGATGCAGTGACCATTCCACCTGAGATGCAGTGACCATCCCACCTGTAATGCAGTGAACATCTCACCTGAGATGCAGTGAACATCCCACCTGTGATGCAGTGAACATCTCACCTGAGATGCAGTGAACATCCCACCTGTGATACAGTGACCATCCCACCTGAGATGCAGTGACCATCCCACCTGAGATGCAGTGACCATCCCACCTGTGATGTAGTGACTCTCACCTGTGATATAGTGATCATTCCACCTGTGATGCAGTGACCATCACACCTGTGATGTAGTGACCATCCCACCCGAGATGTTATCACCATCCCACCTGAGGAGCAGTGACCATCACACCTGTGATGTAGTGACTCTCATCTGTGATATAGTGATCATCCCACCTGTGATGCAGTGACCATCCCACCTGAGATGTTATCACCATCCCACCTGAGGTGCAGTGACCATCCCACCCGAGATGTTATCACCATCCCACCTGAGATGCAGTGACCATCCCACCTGTAATGTAGTGACTCTCACCTGTGATATAGTGATCATTCCACCTGTGATGCAGTGACCATCCCACCCGAGATGTTATCACCATCCCACCTGAGGTGCAGTGACCATCCCACCCAAGATGTTATCACCATCCCACCTGTGATGTAGTGACCATCCCACTAGTGGCCAGGCATTCCAGTACTGGAGCTGCATTGCATGTCTGCTCAAGCTGCCTCTTTGCTGTGGATCAGTTGCTTTAATTCTATATGCCTCAGTTTCCTTCTGGATATAACCAGTTGTTATGAGAAGCAGGTCTCCAAAGTGAGGATTTCAGAAGAACACTTGCCTTGCCACACACAAAGCAACTATTTAATATGGAGAGCATTAAAAAACCCCACTAGATCTAAATCTCCTGTACAGCTGCTAGAAGTGTAAAGAGTTGGATTTAATTCTCTCAAATTGAATTCTAGTTCCTAGAAGTGAGTGAGGGCTATGTCTTCCAAACGCACTGGCTTTGATTTTTGAACATTAATTTTATCCTCAGACTGCTTCTCTCCAAATAAGATGACTTGTGGTCTAAAAAGTGGCTTTGTACCTGAGCCAGGGACTCCCAAGACTGAGTTTCTAGGTGTTTCAATTCAGGACAAGTGACCTTACCAACACTTTCTAAAGAGATAGCTGCTCATTTTTTTGTTGTTTTGTTTTTGACATAACACATGCCAGTCACAGAGTAGATCCTTACAGAAGGTCTTCAGAGAAACATGGGCATTGGAGTGGGCCTGTGTGGTACTTGTGTGAAATCTCTGCTCCTTAAGGCTTCTCAGTGGATGGAAGGTTCTTGCTTCTGTCCTGCTGGAGGTCACCCCTTCCCGATACTGCGCTTTGCTTACATTTCAAAATAGAGGGGGACTCAGACAGACAGAGCCTACAGTGTGATACATGTCATGTGTTAATCAAAGTCAAGGGACATAACCTTGCCCATATTTATGATAAGAAGTGGGGAACGGGGTCTGATTACAGCAAGCAAGGGTAGACTAACTATGTCTACTAGATGGTCCTTTGCTCATCCACCTGCTGACCAGAGCCCAGGTTGCACTTCAGCCCAGTCAGCAGTGACTTCCCTATGTGGCATTTAGTCCTGGAGTGAAGTATGTGGCACTTGTGTGGTTTACATGTGAAGAGTGCTTCAGCAGCCATGGCATATTTCCTTACAGCACAGGCGGTGATTGATACAGGCAAAAGTGCTGATTTTCAAGGATTAAGAGCCATGGGGGGCGGGGGGGGCTCATTGGAATGCAGAGTTGGCATAGATACCCAACTAAAAGCATCTTATGTTCTGAAGGTCGATACTCAGAGAAAACCCTTGGTGATGAGTTTCTTTCATGAACAGTCAGTCGGTAAAGATGCACGAAAGTCCACATCTTCAACACTAATATCCCATATTTAACAGAAGTCCAGAGCTCTTCTCTTTTGCCCAGTTTTTATTTATTTATACTTTTCTGTGGATGAGAAAAGAAAGAAAAGCAATAACTGCCCTGGGTATTGTGGAGTGGGGCCCTCAAAGGTTCATATGACAATGGCTTTGCTACCAGCCTCAGGTGCTATCTTGATGTAGTGGAGTTCTTATGGGGTGGGGTCTGGTGAAAGGAAGTTAGGTCTTTGGGAGTATGCCCTGGAAGGGGCTGTCCTGACTTGTGATTTAAATGTGAAATGTCCCCTCAAGCTCATGTTTCTGAATACTTGGCCCAGGGAGAGTATACCTCTTGGGGAAATTGTAACTCTGCTAAGAAGTTAAACTTTGCTGGAAGAGCTAGGTCACAGAAGGTTGCATTTCCTGCTCACACTCTGCTTCCTGACTGTGAATACAGGACCTCCTGTGGGCATTCAACGTGCTTCCAGTCCTGATGGAATGAATGATTGAACTGTGAGCCAGGAGAAACCTTTAGTCTGATGTTTTGGTCAGGGTACCGCATCACAGACTGAGGAAAGGAAACTAAATGCACCAACCTTGCCCCTTCCTCTCTTACTGTTTGCTAATGAACCTTCCTTCCTTCTGAGCTGTTTGTCTCGGGTAGTTTGTAATCATTAGTTTTTTTTCTGTTGTGACAAATATCTGAGACAGACAAGTTAAAGGAAGATTTATCTGGATGCACAGCTTCACAGACCTTGTTCCCTCATGACAGAGATGCTCACATCATGGTGGCCAGGAAGCAGGAGAAGGGCCTGCACCACAGACTTCCCTCTTTTCTTTCTGATTCCCCCAGCTTAAGTGATGACATTATGACACTTAGGGTGGGTCCTTTGGTCACAAACTTCCCCAGAGATTTGCTTTTCACATCTCTTAGCTGCTTCTCAATGCAGTCAAGGTGACATTGAAGATTATCCATCACAGTCACAGCCACAGCCACAGCCACAGTCACAGTCACAGTCACAGAGAGCTAAGGCAGGCAAAAGAATCGACCCAATACACTTGCCACTCAAAACTCTTCCAACATCTAAAAATGAACATGCTTTATGGCATGAACATGGGGACATGTGGGTTATTTTAGGTTCTGCTTATGGGTTAGTTTGCATTAGCACCCACATCAGCCAGCACTTTCACACATTTTACTACTTCATATTCTACTATGCCTGAGTGCCATGTGTGTTTGCTGGAATGACATAATACCCTCTAACGTATATTTTCCTCAGGCTTCACACACTGCCCCGACACTACTCCACCGGGGAAGAAGCCTTGACATTTCATTTCATTTGTCGCTGCTGCCACAAATCTCTTTACAGTAGCTGCCTCCGGCTAAATGCCAGCTTGCTCCTCAAGAACGATGAGGAAAGCTAATTCCCACTCCTGCCTTTCACCTGTCTCTCTCTGTTAGGTGCTCAGCCCAGGCAATTTTATTACTGGCTAGAAAGAGAAAGAAAGAAAGAAAGAAAGAAAGAAAGAAAGAAAGAAAGAAAGAAAGAAAGAAAGAAAGAAAGAGAAAGAAGGGAGGGAGGGGAGGGAAGGAGGCAGGGGAGGGAGGGAGGCAGGGGAGGGAGAGAGGGGGGAGGGAGGAAAGGAAGGAAGGAAGGAAGGAAGGAAGGAAGGAAGGAAGGAAGAAGTCAGCCTGTTTCTTTTTTTTCCCCCCCACTCACCTGTGTTCTATCACCCCTCATGGTAAATGTCACAGCTGATGCCAAACTCAGGGTCATTTTCTTCATCAGCTCCCATGATTTCCAGAACCCACCAGGAGGTAGAAGGGGAGAACTGACCATATATGTGTCCTCTGACCTCCACTGAGCACTGCGATGTATATGCCCAAACTTCACAAGCACACGCACACACACACACACAAACACACACACTCTCATACACACGCACATGCCTACACACACCAAAAGTAAAACAAAGTGCTTTACCAAAGAGAGCTCTTGGAAGAAAGGGGACACAAAGGATACTTAACTGGCTTACAGACAATTCCACTAGACTCCTCCCAGGAACCTAGCAACAGCAACTTAGCAATAGCTTACATCACCCCCTGCTGCCAGGTGCCAGTCAGGTGGGTGTGGCAGCTTGTAAGAGGATTGCTCACTACCCCAGCCCTCTCTCCCTTTTCACTCCCTTTCTGCCCTTTTCTCTCTCTTCTCTCTACCCCCACTTCTCTCTCTCACACTCTCTTTCTGTGCTCCCATGTGTTCCTGGCTGGCCTTTCTTTCTCTCTTCCTTGCTTTCTCTCTTTCTGTCCTTCCCTCCCATCTTCTCTTCCCTCATAGCTCTGTTCCCTGCTTCTTCAAGTCCTGCTCCCCTCTCCCCCACAATAAGCCTTTCTTATACTAGTTTTGCCACATGCTGTGATTTCTCAGGGGGATACCTTAGCACCTAGGACCCTTCTTACTCCCACTGGATTATACCACATTATATTTCATAATACTTATGTGTGGTAAAACAAGAAGCCATGCTAGCAACTCAACTAACAGCTCCCAAACTTCTGTGACCTTGGAACTAAAAGAATGAACCTCAAAACATCCACAATCCATTCAGAGGCTGCTGGACACCCTGAATGGTGTCTTAGGAGGAGTCTCCAGTGGCTTACAAAGTATCCTAAACAAAATCAAGCTGTATCTTTATTCATGATTTCTGCAGGGAAATAGCCAAGACTTTAGGAGGAAGGTTTCATTTTTGAGCTGTGTCACTCTGCATTTTAAAAAGATGTGAACAGTATCACTTGACATATATGAAAATACAGTGAAAGAGTAGTACGTAACCAAAGACAAAATAGAGTCCCTTGTGTCAGGAGGGAAAGTGAACCTTTAAACTAACCGATGGCTCTAGGTACGGGGCAAGCCTTTCCTGGAACAATCACAGAATAGCCAACGCCCTCTGAATATCTCTGTGGAATGTCTCAATGCCCCAGGAGGTTGCCTAAGGTAGCACATGACTTACCCCCCCCCCCTTGTCTCTTAGAGTTAGCTACCTGGGTATCTTGCTGATGTTTAAACTAGCCAATCATGTGAAACCGCGACAATTTCCCCAACCCCCCTACCCCATTGTTATAAAAGCTCCTAATTTTCGAGCCACGAGGTCGACCCCCCTGTCCCCTGCGTGGGATACAGGTCGGGTCAGTCTCGTGATTCGTGGGGTGCACGAACAGCCCGTGTTTGAAATAGGGGTATTTCTGGTTTGATCTTACAACAGAAAGCTGAAGTAGCTGTCTTTGTCTTTGTCCCCCACAGTTGCCAGCTTTGTCGGGGCTACCACTTCAAGAATCTTTACATCTGGGGCTGGTGAGATGGCTCAGTGGGTAAGAGCACTGACTGCTCTTCTGAAGGTACTGAGTTCAAATCCCAGCAACCACATGGTGGCTCACAACCACCTGCAATGAGATCTGACGCCCTCTTCTGGTGCATCTGAAGTCAGCTACAATGTACCAATGTATATTAATAAATAAATAAATAAATAAATAAATAAATAAATAAGAATCTTTACATCTAGTTCCAAATCCTAGTCACTGCCTTCTGTGCCAAGGACGAGACTCAGCCCAAATGCTTCTTTTGTTGTTGTTTGTTTTCAGACAGGATCTCACCATGTAGCTCTGGCTGGGCTGGAACTCACAAGGAAGATCAGGCAGGCCCTGATCTCACAGAGATCCACTGGCCTCTGCTTCTGGAATGTTGGGATTAGAGATATGCACCAACATACCCAGCCCCAGGTGCCTTGTGATGCTAACTGGTTATTGAAGTTTTGTTGTGTGTGTGTGTGTGTGTGTGTGTGTGTGTTTTCTCAGTGAGTTGCAGCATTTTCGGGGGTTGGATGTATGTCTCAAACTTCTAGTAGATTCTAAATAAGGAAATAAAATCCATCAGTGCTAAACTGTATAAACAAGCAGATGGGAGAGAATTGCAATTATGCTTTTTTTTTTCTTACAATAATTTTAAAAATCAATGTTTTTTTCTCTTGGAATGCAAAGCAAGTTAATCTTAGAGATGGCAAGATAGTGTTCAGTTGGATTCAAAAGACAAAACAGGGCGGTAGAGATGGCGCAGTGGTGAAGGGCATTTGCTGCTCTTACAGAGGACCAGAGTCCACTTCCCTGGCACCAGCAAGCTGCTAACAACCATCTATAACTCAGTCTTCAGGGATCTGGTCCTCTGTTTTGACCTCCAGGGGCACTGGTACCCACATTCACATGTACACACAGACACATTCATAATTTCAAATCAAAATTTAAAAGACAGAAACATACTTTCATCCTCAGAGTTCCAAAGGCAAAGGAATTATTAAAATTGTAGTATATATGATAGACCGCAGGTGTGTGGATAACAGAGATTCCCAGGTGTGTGATTACTATTCTGCCTGCCTCAGATGGATCCAGGAACGTGAATTCTTAAACAATTACTCCACATGGCCCTGCTTAGGGAGTCCACCATCCCACTTTGCAGAACATTCACCCAGAGATCCCTGGAAGGAAGTGTTATTAGCAAGTCAGAAGGATGCCCCCTGGTGGGAGAGAATGGTGGTTAATCTTGATTGTGAACTGTGTTGGATAGTGAGCTATCTGAGAGATTAATAAAGTGCACTTCTGGGTGTGAGGGATTTCCAGAGTGGACTGAGGGAAAGTGCAGTAGTTGATGAAGAAAAAGACCTACTCAGAGTGTGAGTGGTAGCTGTGAAGTCTGCAGCTCCTGCAGGGAAGAAGAGAAGGCTGCAAAAGGATGAATCCAGGCAATGTGTACAACCTCCGTGTTTCTCCCCAGCCAGCACATCCACTGCTGCCGATAGCGCCACCTTTTAGTGTGGACTTTCCACATCCTCCGCGACTGTCACTGGCCCGCCTTGTTCTGAGGCTTCCAGCTTCTAAGAAAGAGCAACCACGGGTCTCTCTGGCCCTCAGCATTCAGGCAGCTGGAACAGCTGGTCACTGTGTATAGACAACTTAATAAATCGTGGGGTTTTTTTTTTTTAATGTTTTTACAATTGACTGGCATCTACATATATCTTTTACTTATTTTGATTAACGATGACCCTCACTTCATAATAAGCAGGCTAGAGACTTAAAGTACTGAAAGCCAGGCAGTTTATTTTATGGCCTTGTGAAGCCAGGTGTCAGCCTTGAATCACATGGAGCGCAGACAATGGTTACAAAACCTGAACACGTGACCTGTCCTCTGTTTTTAATAATCAGGAAAGTACAATCTGACTTGATACTTAGGTATTATCTTTCCCTCTATAACTTAAGTTTGTCTTTCTCTTAGAAAAAATAAAAGTAGTGGATTTGCATCTACATTTTACACTGTTTATTTAAAACCTTATCAGATGTGTGACCTTGAAGATAAGCCAGTTGTTAGTCATTTGTTACTCTCAACTTCTAGTTTGAAGCAGCAGTAGCTTAGCAGAGTTTTGGTGGGGGATGAAGAAAACTAGACTATTAGGTATCGTCATGGGTGTAGTGTTTTCTGTTTATCGCTGGGTCTAAGCTGGCTCAAGGGACCTTTGGACAAACAGTGATATTTTATTTCTTACAACTGTTGATTGGTTCCTCTGGGGATACAAAGAGATCAGAACATCAGAAGTGACTGCGCTCTTCATCTTTTGACAGTTAGGTGTGAACTAATTACCAATTATTGGGAAAGAAATGCAGTGTGTCTGGAATGACAAATGACAGTAGCTTTTGTTTTTCTTAGCTGTTTTGCAGCAGTGTTTCCCATTTTTGTATTAGAAAGTACCAATTTCATTATTTCCTTCCCTATGATTTATTAATTATTATTAATGTTTATGATTTGTCATTGGTTTAGTAATTATTATTCATAATTATGCTAATTGGCTTATTATTTATTAACCATCAGTGTGTTTATTTATTAATTATTAATTATTTGCTCCATCGATAGAATGGTACAATATTCCAAGGGACACAGCGTTGGCCCAGCATGACTGACAAACCAGCGCTGGAGAGTAACCAGAGACCTCAAGCACAAAGCAAAGAATCCTAAGATTACTTTGGGGCTGCAAACCTCCAAATGATAATGTTTAATGAAGCCTTCTAGGGTGTGGACCCCAAAGGTCAAAGTCAGAAAGAACATATGTGACACTGTTGATGGTGGAGAGACTACAGGAAGTGGTGGGAACTGAGCCAAGACAGTACAGCATAGACCCCACAGTTTCTACACAGGAAAGTGGATCACAGTGGCTGGGTGGTCCAAATTTCCAAGAAATCATGGAACACGTCTTGGTCGCATACTATCCTGATATTAGAAAAAAGAATGCAATTTTACTGCTGGAAGAACACACACCCATGGGCTGGGTTTGCCTCAGGGCCACCAATTTGAGGTCTCTGCTGCTGTCACTCTCTGAAGCCACATTGTGTTCCTGTAACACTAGAGTTTGGAGCTACAGACACAAGGCTCTGGGATGTTGTTGCTCTAGATCAAGGTCAGAAGGTTTTCATCAAAGGCCATATGGTGTTTTGAGCCTGGGGGCAATTCCATCTCTTAGTCACCATTTTTATCACAGCTTGCTCATAGCCACAGGTAGTCCTTAAATGAATGTAGCTGTTTGTTCCAGTTGAAGCTTATTTACAGTCCACTAGCGATTCACACTGCCTTTTGCCTGCCCCTTCACCAGGGATCTTATTCTAGTAATCTTTCTCAAGTGTTTAATTTGTTTAGCTTATTCGTTTTTAGTGATAACCATATTCTTAACCATTCATGCTGAAATGTATCATGATGCAAGTATCTCAGAAGCAGCCCAGCTCCCTGAGAGCCTGTGTTTAGGTATGTCATACAGGTGGTAACTACAAAAGAGAAGCTGTCTTCCACAGACGCCAGCTGATCTGTCACGACTACTCAGAGCCAACACACACACACACACACACACACACACACACAGAGCTTGTTAATGATGCTGAGTGCTACTTGGCTACTGGGACAAATGAGCTTCATGTCTCCAGTTGATTTCCAGGCCTAGCACCAAGACCATCCTGCCAGGTACAGTGTTTTTTAGCATCCTGCATCCTTATGATACCGCTGGTCAACACCAATAAAGCAACCTGCTATATTTAGCACACCCTTACCTGTGCAATTGTATAGAACTGACACCCCATAATTGCAATGCGCAAACACCTCCTGCGTGTTTGTTTCCTGCTACTGCCTCTCTTGGGTCAGGGTGAGACTCAAATTCTCACTTGAAATAAACCTGTGGCAGCTGGCTTTTGATTTCTGTCCTCAGAGACTTGATGTCACTGGTTAGCGCCTATTAATCCCCTCCCTGCTCTAGAGCAGACTCTGGTGTTTCTATGGCCACAGCTACTCACAGGAAGAACTGTTGGCCCAAAGAAGCTGGAAGGACTTCACATTTACTGAAAGGTTTTTTTCAGTAATTATTGGGCAAGGGATGTCAGCTTGAGGGTGAGGAGAAGTGACTATAAACAAAATCCTGAGATGCACAGCAGCACTGAGAGCTATGGAAACACCCATGGAAACACCCATTGGTGTTGCTAGGGCCCGTTGGCCTAGAAATGCATAGACCAACCTGTCAACACAGCCAGGCCCCAAATATTGGAAGCAAAGAGGAAGGCATGTACTGCATTGACTAACTCTCGTTGTAAGTGCTCGGGTCTCTGTTGCCTCTAGTCTCCCAGCTCAGCTCCTATTTAACGAGTCACAAATTCGTATTAGTCTCTGTCAAAACTGATCAGCAGTGAACACATCACTTTATTCTGGGCAGCTGACACTAATGTGCTGGTGAGTCTTATGAGCTGGCTCTCAGCCTAGAGTCCCCAGCTACACCCCATGTAGGTAGGTCTCAAAGGTTCAAAATTACCATCATCCAAGCAGCAGTAATGTTGCTCTGTGCAGTCTGAGATTGCTTGTAGGCTGCCTGGGTATGTATTGAAGACGGGAAGAAAAATGCAGGAGATCACATGAAAGAGCTTCCAGGAATCTAGGACAGCTGCACACAGCCAATAGACAAACCTGAGCCAAAGGCTGTTTATGCAAATCATTATTCCTTTAGAGTAGTTTGGCACTGTGAACAGGCTTCTATGTCCTCTTGGGAGGTTTGGCTATATGCATACAGCATCTGTGTAAGGAAGATCCTTAGTGACTGAGGAATCTTGCTATCCGGTCAGCTGATGAGAGAGGCTTTCATCTATACGGCAATGCTAAGTGGCTGGTGGTGAACTTTGGGAACAGCTCACTGGTAAAACCAATTAATATGTGTGGTGGCGAAATGAAAGTGTCTCCAGGAGATGACAGAAGTTAGGGGTCCTTTGTCATGAACTAACCAGTACCCCCAGAGCTCCCCGTGACTATATCACCAATCAAAGACAACACATGATGGGACTCATGGCTCTAGCTGTATATGTAGCAGAGGATGGCCTAGTTGGTCATCAATGGGAGGAGAGGTCCTTGGTCCTGTGAAGGTTCTATGCCCCAGTATAGGGCATGCCAGACCCAGGAAACAGGAGTGGGTGGGTTGGGGATTTTTGGAGGAGAAACTAGGAAAGGGGATAACACTTGAAATGTAAAAAAAGAAAATATCTAATAAAATAAGTAAATAAAATAAATTAAAAAAGAAGTTAGGAGTCCTAGGGATAAATCTGTCTCCTATCACTCCAGGGGAGCTTCAGCTAATAGGCCAGAATTTGGGTGTGTTAAGTTTTTTTTTTTTTTTTTTTTAAAGATTTATTTTATTTATTATATGTAAGTACACTGTAGCTGTCTTCAGATACTCCAGAAGAGGGCGCCAGATCTCGTTACGGATGGTTGTGAGCCACCATGTGGATGCTGGGATTTGAACTTATCACCTTCGGAAGAGCAGTCGGGTGCTCTTACCTGCTGAGCCATCTCACGAGCCCCGTGTTAGGTTTTTATACAGTAACTATATATAACATAAAGCCCATAACACATAATAATATATATGATATATAATATATGACATACTACATACAACATGCAGCATATAATATACAGCATACAATAGACAATATAACACATAACATATAATAAATAATACATAGCAATCTCTCTCTCCTTATAATCCATGCCAACTGGATCCATCACTTCTGACTGGGATGAGACAATGCTCATGGAGTAAGGGAGGGACGGAGAGGAGGAGGAGAGGAAGGAGGAAGAAGAAGAGAAGAGGAAGACAAAAGAGTCAGGAACAAGATACCCCCTGCAAAAGCAGCCTCCAGATACTGCTTCCCTGAAGCAGGCCCCACACTACCTCCTGACAAGCATTTGGTAGGAGTTAACCCATGGATGAAGTTAGTGCCCTCCCTCAACATCCAGTCAGTTTTCAGTGCATGCCTATAGTTGTGGACCAAGTGAGTCTTCTGCACCATTTTACATTTTATATTAAACCATATATTTGGCTTCGCACTTAGATGTTGGGAAAAGCTCCTCAATTTACTAGTATCTATCATCATGTGTGTGTGTGTGTGTGTGTGTGCACATGTTCTCTTAGAGTTTAGAAGTGGACATCGAATGTCTTCTACTGCTCTGTCTTATTTTTTGGAGACAGGGATTTTTACACAACCTGGAACTTCCTGACTCAGCTAAACTGACTAGCCAGCAAACTCCCAGGACCCCCCTGTGTCTAGAGTTACACCCTGTGCTTCTATGGTTGCTTTTATCACATGGGTTCTGTGGTGTGGGGGCAGAAGTGAGGTCCTCATGTCCAGGTGGTAAGAACTGTGCTAACAGCCATTTTCCCAGTCTTGTCTGCTTACACCCCATGACTGGAGCTTGCATGTTCGTTCTGCTCCAGAGCAAAGCTGGAAGATGCTGAGATGGACAGAGAGCAGCCACGGTTGTTCAAGTAGCATCTGTGTGAATGGTTCTGGCTGTGCTGTGTGTAGCAGTGAGCAGTAGGAGAAGCAGGTCAGAGTTAAGTTCTTATCTCTGGACCTGAGGTCTCTCATCACACATTCAGCCACCCCATTAAAGTGCAAGGCCTCTCAGCCAGCTGCGTGTTCAGTTTTCAAAATGAGAAATTAGGAGCGGTGCTTCCATCATTGGGCCTGTCTAACTTAAACCCATTTCATCTTCCCTGCTGGAGGCTGTTTGCCTTCTCTACTGGGCACTGTACCAGCTGGGGTTCTGCCCAACTCAGCTCTGCTCTGGTGCTTAGCCAGAACCACAGATGAACAGGTTGGTTTGAAGGTTTTCCTCCAATATGAAGCTCTGCAGTGTTTTAATAAGAATGGCCCCCAGAGGCTCATATATTTGAAAGCCTAGTCACCAGGGAGTGAAACTGTTTGAAAGCATCAGAAGGATTAGGAGGTATAGACTTATTGGAGTAGGTGTGGCCTTATTGGAAGAAGTATGTGTGTGTGTGGTTTGAGTATGCTTGGCCCATGGGAAGTGACACTACTAGGAGGTGTGGCCTTATGGCGGAAGCTTAGCCTTGATAGAGGCTCCTATGCTCATGCTCTGCCCAGTGTGGAATCAAAGTCTCTTCCTGGCTGCTTTCAGATTGACTCTCAGCTCTTCCAGCACCATGTCTGTCTGCCTGGATGCTGCCATGACTCCCATCAAGATGATAATGGACTGAACCTCTAAAACTGTAAGCCAGCCCCAATTAAGTATTTTACTTTAGAAAAGTTGCCACGGTCATGGTGTCTCTTCACAGCAATGAAACCCTAAGTGAGACAGTGGGTCACTGGGGGGTAGACGTTGAGGTTTCAAAAACCTACAACAAGCCCAGTGTCTCTCTTTTGGCATATGAATCAGAATATAGCTCTAACCTACTGCTCCTGCA
This sequence comes from Mus minutoides, assembly GCA_902729485.2. Taxonomy (NCBI): domain Eukaryota; kingdom Metazoa; phylum Chordata; class Mammalia; order Rodentia; family Muridae; genus Mus; species Mus minutoides. Next base: position 285,395 of record LR753355.1, on the reverse strand, counting down.
CCACACATGCCCCAACCTAATGATAATAGACTCAACCTATAAAACTAAACAAGCCCCCAATTAAATGCTTTATTTTATCTTACCTTGGCTGTGGTATCTCTTCACAGAAAGAGAACACCAAGACAAGCCCCCATCATTACCTTTGGGCCTCTCATTTCTGCAGCTGGTCAGACAGATGTTTCTGAGGAACCCTGTAGTTTTTTGGTATAAATCCTAATCTCCAATTTTTGCAAGTTGATGGACATATTTCTTCTTCCTTTGCCCCATGGCTGTATTTTACTTTCAGGAAAGACTAGACAGCCATGTCAGAAATCTCCATGACTGGGACCCAATATGAACCAATGACCAAGGAAATCAGTCTACTCTAAGGGAGTCAGAAAGCGGGTACAGCCCTGGAACTTCTAAGGCTCTCTTGGGATCCTAGAGTTGGAGTTCAGGGCACCCTGTAGAGCTTGGTGATAAGACAGCCCAGGAGAAAGCCAGCTCACTGAAAAAGGTCCTCCTAAGAAGTAGGCCATGACTAAGCACTGTGTTCCAGGTTTTGGTACGGAGAAGGTGTGAGACTAAGGCAGAAGACAGGTTAGCTGGAGAAACTACAGGCTGTTGAGGAGACTGTAGCAGAAGACCAGAAGCCCAAACCAAGCCTGACCATTGAGATGTAATGTCAGAGACAGCTGCCTTATCTAGAAAGACTACATCTCCCTGGCGCAGGCCATGGGTAGGGCTTGGCCTGCAGGTGAAGAATGTGTTTGAATACTTGCTAGTGTTGTGCTTCATAAGCCCTTAGTCTGTTTGTCTCAGTTTCTCAAAATTGTTAATACTCTCTAATGTATGCTCTTTTATCTAATTATTTTTCAAATTTCTGATTCTGGGGCTGAAAGGATGGTTCAGTGGTTAAAACACTCGTTGCTCTTACAAAGGACTCAGGCCTAGTTCCCAGCACCCACATGGTGGCTCTATCCATCTCTAACTCCAGTTTCAGGGGACCCAATGCCTTCTTTTGACTTCGATGGGCACCAGGTATGCACATGGTACACAGACATATATGCAAGCAAAACACCCATACATGTAAGATATTTCTGATTCTTATTTTATCTGTCTCTAAGTTTTAGGCTTTTATTTTTGTCTTCCTATTCAACTTTTAGATTAGACTTTTAGATTTTACATTTGTTGTTATTGCTTGGGTCTGTCACTTTGAGACAGGGTCTTTTATGCTCTAGACTCCTGCGGTTCTCATCTCTCAGAAGGAAATGTAATTTATGTGTGTTTCCTCCTGCCACTGCAAAGAGCCAAATGAAGATTTAACAATTTCTGCCTGATGTATTGTGCTTAGTAAATGCTTTCAAGTTTCATTCCTGATTTGGTTTTATGTTTAATACCAGATAAATGGCTAATGTGCTCTTATAAATAAGTTTACATCCGTGTATGTTTTTGTTGACAAGATAGAGTCTCTGAACTGGGAATGTTAAGACACAGGACTTCACTTTTAACTTCACTTGGGTCACCAGGCAAAATTTCAAAAATTTCAACATGTTCATTGGTTTTATTATTATTTCTAGAATAGGTAATAATTTCATACTATAAAATGGAATAAATGGATTAAACCCTTGTACTGGCTAGGTTTGTGTCAACTTGACACAGCTGGGGTTATCACAGAGAAAGGAGCTTCAGTTGGGAAAATGCCTCCATGAGATCTAGCTGTGAGGCATTTTCTCAATTAGTGATCAAGGGCCCCTTGGGGGTGGGACCATCTCTGGGCTGGCAGTCTTGGGTTCTATAAGAGAGCAGGCTGAGCAAGCCAAGGGNAGTTCCAGTCCTAACTTCCTTTGGTGATGAACAGCAGTATGGAAGTGTAAGCCGAATAAACCCTTTCCTCCCCAACTTGCTTCTTGGTCATGATGTTTGTGCAGGAATAGAAACCCTGACTAAGACAACCCTCAAATGAAGAGAGGATGTTGGTCTTCAGACAGACGATGACAAAGCGTCTTCCTTTTGGCTTTAGTTGGCTGAAGAAGCATGACTGAGACCCATTGGACTGTCATTTCAGAGCCAGGCTATGCCCTATATGGTAGGGCACAGAACATAGGAAAGCAATTGATTGGTTAACATCAGAACACTCAAGTGATTTTCTCCTGTCAGGATTGAGGTAGAAAGAAATGTCATTATTAGCATTATCAAAGCAATTAAAACTGGCCTGTTCGGGAAACCTGGCCATTGTCTCTGTAACTCTGACTCCTTGGAAGTTCAGGTAAAAAGTGTAACATCATAGGAATGGCACCATTTTCCTTTTTCATCTTTATCATTTGGGTTTGCTAAAGGAGCAGAGTCTAAAATGATGGCCTTCTAAAATGTTAATTTTATCCTAGGCAATTATCTATAATAAGTAATAAATATGTGATATGATAAATATTTAATAAATAGTCTCAGCAGTGTTGTGACCATTGACATTCTTTCCTTATTGGCCTATAGAAATTATAACTATATTACATATCATTTCCCGCAAAAGTTTCCACTATCATCTTTGTCATTATAGTGTGTGTGTGTGTGTGTGTGTGTGGTGCATGAGTGTAGGTTCATATAGTGCGGTACATGAGTGGAGGGCCGAGAACAACCTTCAGGAATCAGTTCTCTCCTTCCATTGTGGGGCTTGAACTCCGGTCATCCAGCTTGCAAAGCAAGTACTTTTATCTGCTGAGGCATCTTGCAGGCCTGCATGTTTCCAATTGTATTAAAACCCTTTTGTGGTTTGATCTGAGTGTTTTCTATGATGGTGACACCTAAGACTTTTTTTTCTGGGGTCATCTTTTCTTTTAGTATTCAAGAAAAATGGCCAAGTGAGATGTGGCCCAGCAGTTATGTGTCTTTTCCTAGGAAGATATGAATCACCTCAGAAAGGGCATTGACATCGGGCCAAAGAAATGATTCACCAAGTCTAGTTTTGTGAGTTTATTGGAATTCCCTGTATGATCATGAGTGAGCGATTACTTATAGAAGTATGATTGTGTCAAGTGGCTGCATCACCAAATGCTTGCCTCAACATGGATGAGAACTCAAAGCTGAAAACATGAAGCTTGATCCACAACTTGCTGGTAGTTCAACAAATCTGATAACTTCTTCCAGACAATTTAGGCAATCTGTGTCTCCTTAGCAATCCTTACTGCTTGGGCAAGGAGGGGTCTGCTTAATTTCAGGGACTTCCTGGGACTTATAGGTTATTTTACTTCCTGTGTCTTAATGAGCTTCCCTTTAGAACTTCCCTGGTCTTAATAAATGTCCCTGCAGGATAAAATGTTTCAAGTCATAGGAATTTGCTATACAGCAGTTTCCTATAACAACACGGATATTTTTGAATATTTAGTACATTTAAAAATGGATTGCTAAAATAAACAACATAGAGGTGAATCATTTTCAAGAGTCTTAATATTCATTGGTTTGTCTTTCACCTCACCGAGTCTATGAATAACACAACACCAAAGGCAGCTGGGGGTTGATCTTCTACAATGACACAAAACCATGAGAGGCAAAGTCACTGCAGGCGGGGGTGACTCTTGTACTGGTAGCTAATATCTGATTGTAAAACATCATGATGGCACACAGTAGGCATGTTTGTGCAAATTCATTAATAAGGTACCTGCTGTGTCTGCAGGGTTCAGGACCCAGCCATTTCCTTCTCAGCTGTGAGCACCTTGTTATCATGTTATTTGTCTTTCTTAGAAGGTGACAAGCTCCTAAGTGCAAATAGATGCTCCAAAGAATGAGGCTGAGCTCCTTCAAGCCTTTCTGCTCCTGAGAGGAATGATCTTTCTTTAACCACCATCCTTATGACATTTTGAACAAATCATGCTGGGTTTCCAATATATTTCAGACAAAATTAAGAAATGGGGGAGGGGTAGAAGAAGAGGAAGGAAGAGGAGGAGGAGGAAGAGGAGGAGAAGGAGGAGAAGGAGAAGGAGGAGAAGGAGAAGGAGGAGGAGAAGGAGGAGAAGGAGAAGGAGAAGAAGAGAGGAAATTCTTTACTATGTCTTGGATGCTGGGGGTGGGGAGAGGAAAAGATAAGGAGACTTGTTGCCAGGCAACACACCCTCCAGCTCCTGCTTGGGACCTTGACTATGGAAATTACTTCCTTTTTCCTTGCATGTGCCTCCCAAAGCTGCTAAGAATCCTCTGGCATTTCAGATCACCCTATGTGTGACACCTCGGTCTCTGTGCTGATTTGTGGTGTCCTAAAAATGCCCCATTTCTGAGCTTCTTTCATTCCCAAGATGCCTGAGCTCTCTGTCCATCTCATGGACATTATACAGTCTATATGCAAACAGCGTGTATGAACAAATCTCACATGCAGATTGAGCCTTTCTTGGAGATCAGCTCTATCCCTGTCAGCTGAGAGAATTGGCAGTCCAGCTGACATCCAGCCATGACATTTTATTCACTTCTGTACAAAACTAGACTTTGGTTTCTCTCTTACAATTACAGAATACAAAGGCTGGGAAGAGCTGGGGCTGGGTGGGGTGGGGAATCCCTTGCTTCTCCGTTGACAAACCTGGTCTTTTCCTAGAGTTTAAAATAAGCATTTATCCCCAGCCATTGTAAACCTGTCTTTTTCATGATAGAGTACTAGCAGTGTTATTCTTTGGGGGACATTGAAATGAGCCTGAAGGATAGCCAGAGCGTATGAGGAGGGCAGTCATAGCATCCTTGGGGAGTATCCATCAGGACCCCAGACTTTTATGGAAGGAATGTGTGTAGGATAGCATAGGCTGATATTGCATACAGCCTTCCTGATATAACCCAGGCATTTGCTCTTCAGGTGTCAGTAGGCAATGTATTCACATCAGCTTTTGCTTTAATATCTAAGAGATGTAATTGAGCCTGTTGCACATTCTGAAGTTTAGTATTCCATGCCTCCTAGAATCCCTCTGTTCCTCCTTGCTTTTCAACTGAACCTACTATCCTCATAATCTATCCTTTAACCTATGCTTTTCTCCCTCCATCCCTGAAGGGTCAAGAGAGACTAGTGAGGATTGAAGGCACTTTAGTGGAAGTTACAAGAACAGAGAAAGGATTGTGAGATAACTGAGGCAGCTCAGGAGATAGCTCTGAGAGTAAAGAGCTTGCTATGCAAGCACCAGGACCTGGGCTTGGGTCCTCTGTGTCCTGATAAAAAGCCAGATGTAGGCATGCATCTGTAATCCCAAAACTAAGCAGGCTAAGACAAGAGGATCCTCTGGACTTGTTTGCCAGTCAGCCTAGCTCAATCAGTAAGCTCCAGTTTTGGTGAGAGACTCTTTTTAAAAAAGGTGGATGTCCAGCAAGATAGCTCAGTAGATAAACTTGCTTAGCGCCACCAAGCCTGATGACCTGAATTCTGCCCCTGAGACCTCTCCCCACAGAGGAAGAACAGACAGACTTCAGAGGGGTTTTTTTTCTGACTTCCTATAAGCTTGAACATGAACCTGAAAACAAACAAACAGATACACAAGTATTTTTACATATAAAATAGAGAATGATAGAGAAATACACCTGCATTGACCTTTGGCCTCCATACACACATGTACACATGTGTACATGCACACACATACATACATTCTCCTCTCCCTCTACAAGCACAAAGATACAAACACTTAGGCATATATACATCTCCCCTCCCCAAATTACAAGACAATTCAGGAAATAAGAAAAATAAAGCATATTAATTCTGGGGCAACCTAAACTCTCTAACAATATATCCTGGACAGGCAACACAGGATCCTTCTATGACCAGATGTGAGGGGATTGCGCTCACAGCAGTCAGCTCTCCAACAGCAATGGGATGTCCTATAACTCAGCTCAATTTGGACCCTAGTTCTGAACCAAGCCTACAATCTGAGGGCTCAGTGCCATGAGATAGTCTCCTTGCACAATGAATGCCCATGGAAAAGCTAAGCCCTTGGGTACTTATGATGGTCTGGCTATAAATTAGAGTGTTCTCACTCTCACCCTTGAGTTCATTCATCGAGAACATTGGAAACTCAGGAATAGACACATATAAAAGATTCATAGGGCTGGGTTTGGAGGAGGTGTGGAAGATAGGACACCATCCATATTGTTAGAAACTTGAAGCTCTCTGAACCCAGAACTGTGAGTTTTTCTAGACCTTAATTATGTAGACATAGTTGATTGCATCATAAGTCATGGGTCTATTCAACCATAAGTCTTTCCTAAGAGGTCAAGATGTGAGGGGAATGTGGAAATAACATTTCATTTCAACTTTATCACCATAAATCTGTTCTTCTGTCAATCAGCTCCAGGCTTAAACTCTCCAGGAGACCCCAGCCTACCATGTTAGTATACAAAGGACATGGGACTCTTTGGAGATCCCTTAGTTTTGAGTATGCCAGGAAGTAAAGACCTAATAGGTTTTAAATCACCATATCACAACCCAAGTCATCATAGCTTAATTCTGTAGCCACTTCACATGGAGACACCCTTTCCTGTCAGAGGTACTGTCTGTGGTATCCACAGGGATCCCATGATCTTTAACTTGACCCTCAAGTTCCCACCAGTGACCCCCCTTTCTCAAGCTATGATCCACAACCCAGGAATCCTGCAATTTATAATGTCATTCATTCTTTACCTAAGCCTCCTGTACCCCACCAAGTGAAATATTTCAGTTTAAATAAGTTAGCCATTTTTCTTACCAATCTAAAATTGAGATGCATTTTCATTTCTACTTCTGTCCATCACTAGAAAGTTCTCATTAAGAAAACTATTACCATGCAATATTTCAAAATAATTGAAAATTTTCAGAAAAAAGAAGATATCAAGGACCTCCAACTCAGAAATGGCACTTGTTTATGAAAATGGAAATGCTATTTTCCTCCATTTGGTTATTGCATATTGTAGGCAAGTACCAAGTTATCATATGTATTTGTATTCATAAACATATATAATTGCTAAGGAACAAATATAAGTGGATAAGAAAAATGAATAAATACTTCTCAAAACTAGAATCAGACTTTAGTACTGAATTTCATTCTAGACCTAATATAACTGTTATCTGTAAGACTTCTTTATTTCATGTAACAATGAGAAAAAATAATATTGTTCAATATTGGGAGGCTCTTAAAATAAAACAGCACTGGCCAAGTGTTCCAGTTTGGTTTCTGTTGTTGTGATAAACATCAAGACTAAAAGCAATGTGAAAAGGAAAGGGTTTATTTCAGCTTACATGTTATAGTTTATCATCGAGGGAAACCAGGGAGGCAGTTCAAAGAGGAATCTGAAGGCAGAACCTGAAGAAGAGCCCATTGAGAAACACACCATTTAAAAGCCTGCCTCCTCTGGCTTTCTTAATAACACCCCAGGCTGCCTGCCTAGGAGTGGCACTGCCCAAGTGGACCCTCCTACATCAATTAGTAATTTGAAAAGATTCCCCCACAGATACTGATGTGGAACAATCTGATCTGGGCAATTCAGCTGAGGTTCCTTCTCAGATGTCACATACATTTGTGTCAAGTTGACAATTGAAGCCAACTATGGCACCAAGGTTGTGTCTTCAGTGTAGGGTGAGTTGATTATGTCTACTCCACAGAGCTAAGTAGTAGAGAACTTGAAAGTCTCAGCAGCATTTGCTGAGAGTGAGGGAGGAAATGACTCCTAGAAAAATTGGAGCTAAAAACAGTAGGACCATCAATTGAGGTAACTAGACAGGACCACCTGCAAATGCTCTTGAAAATTTGGTTTCTAGCCAAATGAATAATAGTTTCGGAACAGAATGCATCTGCAGAGGATATGAAAATGTGGGCAACCAAGGAAACAGCCATATCAGTGAAGTCTCCAGAAAGCTCCTTAGGGCCAGGCTGTGAAAATGGACAGAAATGCGGTCCATCTGTTGTGTTCCCTGGGCCAATGCTGTGTCTTTTTCACATCCATTTCTTGGACTCAGATCATTGCAGACCAGAAAGACATAAAAAGGAGGAAGTTTCTAAAGGCTGTGAATGTAACTCACTAGAAATAGAATGCATTCTGGGTTAGGCAAGAGCCACTTAGGTCCACTTGGATAGCAAATTGCTTTACGTCTCTGGGCATCTGCTCATATGACCTTCAAGCAGGGTCAAGGTATCGTCTATCTTGTAGAGCTGTGAGAATTGAAGTCCGCATATATAAAACACTGAGCATGATGTATCTGACATTTGTTCAGCTATGACGACTAGCACTCACACTGGCAGATATTGAAGTTCGGTGGGTACTCTTTGAGGGTTTCTAGGCTCTTGTGTCTCTGAGGAAATAGAGAAAAGCACATACAGAGACATTAGCCGTTTTCTAGAGGGGCAAATGTTGGGGGTTGATCTGGTGCTGCTTGTATTCATATGCTAAGTTCTGTACCACTAGATCTGGTTTTCTCTGTTGAGGAGATCCTCATGCACATCAAGTGATGTTGTGTAAACCTTGTTTTTTATTTTTTATTAATTGGTTAATAAATGGCTAAAGCCTGTGATTGGAGAGTAGGGAGAGAAAAGTGGGACTTAAGAATCTAGTGAGGGGTTCTGATAGGAAGAGGAAGCCACCATGAGAGGAGATGGACCATGAGCATATGACCAGGAGATACAGCAAGTAACAAGGGACATGTGGCTGGGATGTAAGTTAGAATAGTTGTGGAACATGCACAATCTAGGCTTACAGACTATAAATAAAACACCAAGATTGTGTGTCTGTTATATGGGTAGATAGAATATATAATTCCTACTGCAACAGACAATACAAGGAGTGGGAAAGCAGGCAAGGACAGGGGAAAGGTTTAGTAGCTCAAACAGCAATGATGAACTAAACACGGAGGTTTTATCACAGAGTATAGACTTTGGGAGTCCTTTACATAGCATGGGGTTGGGGGAGGGGCATCTACACTGTCATAGACTGATTTTCTGGCTTCTGCTCCTTCTGCCATTCATTTTACATTCAACTTCATGCACTAGCATCTTAAATCTCCACCCAAGGGATACATTTTAGTAGCATAATGAGTGATAGGTCACCTTTAGATGATGGAGTACCTGTACAATTACACCAGGGGCTCCAACCAGTTCTAGTGAGTCTCATCCAGGAGTTTCCAGTCTTTGGCTCTGTCAACTGATTTTCCTCATATGCTAACTTGGTAGCTTTCTGTGAGTGTTTCTGACCTTTATTTTCAACTTTACTACCCCACCTCTGTTATAACCACTATCACTTCCCAAGATTCTACTCTTTTTTAAAGAGTTTTCTTTTTTAAGACTTAACTCATGAAAAGCACAATACCCACAAGAAGACTCCATTTCTCTGGCTGCCCATTCAATAACAGATATTGAATAATATGAACAAATGCACACAATAAAACAAACTATTGGAGCTAAAGAGATGGTGCAAATGTTGAGAATGGTTGCTATGAGATATGCACACAAAATCAACAAAGGCACAAATGTTATGGAGGTGACCAAATGATGCCTGATTGGTTTTAAGGTCTACTCCACCAGAGAAAATGCATGACGTGTATGCCTGGTACTATAAATCTGATCAATACTCCATTAATGGGTAGCTCACATGCTCCAGGGATGAACCTATTATTATATTTCAGTAGTCAGACATAATATCAAACTGCTGTATAAATCTTTACCCTCTACCCACCGATTAGCCCTCAGACTGCATCAGAGAAGGTTCTTTCTGTAGAATGTAGAAACTCACAACTGGTCAAAGTTCAAAGTATATGTATCAGCAAAGGGCCTGGCCACAACATGGGTCTTCTATATTACATCTTCTCCCCAAGACTCAGGGGCCATTACAGAAGAGGAGGCAGAAATAGTGTAAGAGCCAGAGGTCTGGGAGGACTGAAGATAAAGTGTCTTTTGGACAGGGCAGGACAGCTACACTAAGGACTTCACAACAGCTGTGATTGCCTGCGCAAGACCTGCGCAAGATGAAGTCAGTCAGAATTGTAGCACAAAGCAAGTGGAGAAGGGGAGAGTTCACAATCTCCACTCTTTTTTTAAAATTTTTTTTATTTTTTCAATTTTTATTAGATATTTTCTTCATTTACATTTCAAATGTTATCCTGAAAGTCCCCTAAACCCTCCCTCATCCCCCACTCTGCTCCCTACCCACCCACTCCCACATCTTGGCCCTGGCATTCCCCTGTACTGGGGCATATAAAGTTTGCATGACCCAATGATGGCCAATTAGGCCATCTCATGCTCACAGTCAGCTATTAGATGGAAAACAGCGTTCCCAAGGGAGGAACTAGAGAAAGTACCCAAAGAGCTGAAGGGGTCTCCACCCCTATAGGTGGAAGAACAATATGAACTAACTAGTACCCCTAGAGCTCATGTCTCTAACAAGCTCCACTCTTAACTGAGGAGCTATTGACAATTGCTGGCCACTAGGGAATCGAGAGTCTGGTTTTCCTCCACTTTCTCCTTTTCACCATGAGCTGAAGCAGCACAAATTTCTCACCAGAAACCAAGTAGATGTCATCAGCATGATAGTCTTTAGTTCATATGGAACCCTAAGCCATATAATCCTCTTTTCTTTATAAGCCACTAAGTCTTGGGTATTCTGTTATGGCAATAGAAATAGATGAAGACACACTAATAGAAAGAATGGTATTTGTAGGAGAGGGGTACTGACATGCCTTCAAATTCATGTCAAACCACAGACCGCAGTGTGGCTACTTTGGAACTGCAGGGCAGACCCTAGACCCTAGATCAGTGCCCAGGACAGCAAGGAGGAGCTATATGCCAGGATGAAAAAGTGTTTAATTGAGTGATGACACTCAACCATGAACCATTAGCTGTGACACAGTTGAGTCACTGAGGTAACCTCTGCAGAGGATAAGAAAAAGTTCAAAGGTCTGGTTATAGTGTTCTTAGATAGATTCCTTGAAGCACCAGACAGTGATAGGTTTGCCATTTTCCTCCTGGGTGACCTTGGAAGGCTACTTAACTTCCCTAAGCCTTATAGTTTATGGTCTGTAAAATGCAATAAATAATAAAATTCACTTAAATAGACTAAGAAAAAATTCTATTTGATGTTACATGTAAAATGGCCATAATGGTCTTTGTTGCCCAGTAATGCTCTGTGGGTTTAAGCTGTTACTATTGTGTACATTGGAACATGAAGTCAGGAAAAAGAGATGAATGTAAAAGAAGTCTCAAGACTCGAGAAGCAACCACTACAGGATCAGAGACACAGAAGGAACCTGGGGATCCTTAGTGACTCCCACATCAATCAACTGTCACTGCAGCAAAGATTCATTGGCAAGATCAGACGAGATCAGAAAGACAGGCTCGGACACAAAAGCCACAGGATGCCAGGGTGCTCAGCCCTTAGAGGAAGAGGTGGCAAGGTGAGAAGACAATAGGAGGGACTTTCTGGGAATGACCAGTGTCCTAGTTTTCTGTTAGGCACTATGACCAAAAGCATCTTGGGGAGAAAGGGTGTTATTTTACCTTACAGGTTACAGTTCATTGTAAGTTTAGGGGAATCAAAGGGAGAACTCAACCATAGTTTCTGTTGCTTACTAGTCTTCTCTGTCTGGCTGTGTTCAGTCAGCTTCCTTATACAAACCAGGAGCAGGTGACAAGGGGTGGCACTGCCCACAGTAAGCTGAACTTTCCCATGTCAATCAATAATGAAGAAATCCCACCCACAGACATGCCCACAGGACAATCTGTACAATTCAAGATCTGCAGCTCTTCAATTGAGGTTTTCTCTTCCCAAGTGACCGTAGGTTGTGTGAAGCTGGAAAAGGAAACAAAGAAGCATAAACAGCTAGGAAGAGTGCAAGTGTGATAGACAAAGAGGTCACACTCGAAGCAACCGCTTAGACACTGACAGGCAAGAGAACAAAGGTGGATTTCCAAAAACTGACTGGAATCCTAGAACATAAGATACCCGAAACCCACTGCCTGATGGTACCAGTGACATGGCTGGGTAACTTCCCTCTTCCCATCTCAATGGCCAGGCTCCCTCTCTGGAGTACACATGGACTAAAACCTCAGAATAATATAACCAGAGAGATTGAATGATTCTGCCATCTGTAATTTTGTCAGCAAGATCCTTAGCACTCACTGAGCCAGAGGACTGAACCCCAAACTTTTACCTTCTCATGTCTATAGTTTGAAGTCTTTGGAGTAGCTGGCAACCGAAAATAAGACATCTTAGTACCTGTTCAGGGCTGGAGCTGAAGCTGCCTCACATTGAATTATTGTGTGCAGAGCTGAGATGACAGGATCCAGCAGGCTTCTGGCCTCTCCTGTGACTTTATGGAGAAAAGCTTCCATAGATGGCAGGCTAGTGAATGCATGTGATTTGTATTCCAAGAGAATTTTATTTATGGACACTGAAAGTATAATTTCATATACTTTTTACATGTCACGAAGTATCATTCTTCTCTTCCATTTTTTCCCCTCCCAACCATTTTAAAAAGGGAAAATGCTATGCTTAGCTTGAGGACCCTATAAAAACATGGAGTGGGCTGCATTCAGCCTGTTGGTCGTGGTTTTCCCCTGCCTTGGATTTCATGCTAGTTTCTCCATGTCCTTAGCAAATCACATACCCTATGCATCAATTTGTCATATTCAAAGGTGAAAGAACAGTGTCCTCTTTGCATGGAGCACAAGGTCCCAGGGTTGCTGAGTGGGGTCTTCTGCCCCATCCATCTCCCTAGACACTGTTTCCCTGCAGTGGCAGGTGTCTCAGATGGTAGTAGAGTGAAACTCTGAAAAATGTGAATGATTTCAAATAGAGTCAGTTCTGGCCTCCTGCCACCATTAAAAGAAAGCTTCTTTTAGCAAGATGACTGTTGCCAAGACTGTGAGCACAGCTCAGTTGTTAGCACTCACACTGACAGCTAAAGGAATCTGTCTGTACAACCAGGGACTTAGAATGGGCTTGAAGAGTGCATCCTGGGAGCAACCAGGGATTGGACACAATGGTGGCAAGGTCACCACTCAAATCACCTCTAATTTTATTAGTTTGTTGTTTGGAACAGGTGTGTGTGTGTCTGTCTGTGTGTGTGTCTATCCCAGATGACACTCATGTGTCATGTCCACCTGCTTTGAGACAGGGTCTCTCACTGGCCTGGACCTCATCAGTCAGTTTAAGCTGGCTGGCTGGTGACTCCCCAAGATCTCCTGTTTCTGTTGCCTCAATACTGGGGTTTATAAGTATATGCTGCTGTACCCTGAATTTGCGTGTGGATTCTGGGGATTAGTCTCAGGTCTTCTAACAGAGCCATTCTCCTGAACTCCAGAAAAGAAAAATTGAAACTGGGAATAATGCTCACAGATGCTGCCATTCATATTCATGCAGAGTAATGGGCAGGAACTAGAAGAAGGGAACATAATGAAAAGGCGAAAGAGAGCCAGCTTTGGTGTCACATGACTCCAGTGTACAAGGCACCTCAGAGACTGCTCTATAGACACACTTCACCCAGCCTGCTCTCAGCCCTCCTCTCTACTGTGTTTCTACTTCTGCCTTGTGGTTGCTTCGAGCAGGTTGGTTCTGATGCTAAGATCCTGTTCCTCAATTGGTTCTTGATCTCTCAGTAAAGATGCTAGGGGCCAATGGCTGTGTGGAAGAAAAGAGGTGGGACTTCCAGGTCCCCAGAGGAGGAGGTGAGGAGATGCATGGAGAGGAAGAGAGATTTCTCCATGCTTTGGAGGGAGAAAAGATCATCAGCCGTGTGAGATCTAGAGTGGAGTGGCCATCAACCACTTTCCTGACTGGGCCTGGGATAACAACTGAAGCTGAGGGCAGATTTGGTAGCCACGGGAGATTAGACATGCCTTGTAATTGAACCAAGAAGACAAGTTGAAAATAAACTAATGCGTGTGTGTGTGTGTGTGTGTGTGTGTGTGTGTGTGTGTGTGTCTTTCACCTGAGGATCCAAGGAAAGCTGGGGCAGGGCTGGTAGTGCTGTCCACCTGGAGCTTAAAGCAGGATAGCAAAAACTACACACAACAGTTACTTAATAGCCTTTCCCTAAAAGGAAAGGTATGATCCTATGGGGCGAGTTTTTGATTAATGAAAGATTCAATTAGTCAGTCAATCAGTCGATGAGGGAAGGTTAATGGGTAAGCTGGGCAGTGAGAGTCACATAATGAAAACCATGCTTCCATTGTCCTGGGAGAAGAGGACAATGGAAGCTGAGGGCACAGGAATAAACAGGAAGACTTGGTACTGCATATCTGGAGCTTATAGCTCAGTAAGGCAGGGAATAGATATGATTGAACAGGCAGCAAGAAGATTCTGTGATAGGCAGTGTGGAGGAATTAGAACCCAGTGTGTCAAGACATGGCCAAGTCATGAGTTCTCCAGAGGAATAGAACCATTAATATGTCTGTGTGCACACATACAAAGACTTAGACTTATCATAAGGAACTGGTCCATGCAATGATGAACACAGTCAAATCCCATCATCTGCAGGGTAAGTCAGCAACTAGGCACAAGAAAGAGCAGATATTTTAGTGGTAGCCCAAGAACAGGATAAAGCTGGGGCCCTAGCTTAATGTAATCAGAAAAGAGGACTTCTCTCTTAATCCTAGATAACTCAAGCTTTTTGTCCCATTCAGTTCCTCAGCTGTTTGGAGGAGACCCATAAATAATGCTTGACCAAATATGTGAGCACCCTAAGGCCTAGTAAAGTCTATACATTATTACCACCCCAGGGTACCATAGAGACAGATCCATAAAAATCCCAGTCGGTAAATACTTCATGAGCATCCTGCTTCTTCTGGACTCCAGTCAGCATCTTCCTTACTATCATAAGGCCCTGATCACTCAGTTTTTATCTTGTCATGCCAAGCCATAATTCCTGTTGGTATTTTGTATCTTTCATTACACTATATACCCAAGGTATGCAATGGCTATGCTTAATTGACAATTTGACCTCATCTGGAACTAATTAAAACCCATGCTGCTGGGCACACCTATGAGGAATTTTTCTTGATTTTATCATGTAGGGTTATGGGTCCTGTGTCTGCTCTGCAACAGGGCATGGCTGCTCAGGAGCCGAGATGCAGAAAGTGACTGCACTGTGTTGGGCTGTAGGGAAGCTCCAGGACAACACTCCAGGGTTGGGAAAGTGCACTCTGAGGCACGGGGCAGCTGGAGCTGGTTTAGGGGTCCCTGGGCCTGCAATGATGCTCAAACTATCTGGTTCTCATGCTCTTGGACATCCAGGAGATGAATGTCATGGAAGAGCTGAGAACGGAGTGCCTGGATCTAACCTGTGGCTGGGGTTGGGGTGAGGTAAGGAGGAAGCTCCAGCTGGTCCCTTGGGGATAGTCTTTGGCTTGGGCTTGGGCTTGGTAGGGGCTGTGGCTAGGAGCAGAAAGAGTCCTTCTACCGGTTGTAAAGGCAAAGGCCTTCTCCATGGCTCCCCATGGCAGATCCTAATGAAAAGAGGTAGCCCACAGTTTTAAGGCATTTATTATCATGGCAGAAAGTAGATGTGTAAAACCATACCCCACTTCTCAGGGTGGGCCTGAGATTAAATACCTTTTGAGGAATGTCTGTCTAGGAAGGAAAGCTTATTGGCTAATGCCTCCAGGCATTTAGGTACCTAATTAAAATGGAGATCTGTCTTGAGCCTACTGGAGTATAGGTCATGTCCTTTGCAGGTAGAGGAGATTGGGGCATTGCTCTTCCATGACTAATGGCCACAAATCTATGGAGGAGGTTTCAGCTAGTGACAGGGGCCTGGTACCCGGGAACAGGCGAAGCACCTCCCGTCCCTTCAGGGTTTCTGGGGCTTCAAGCCTTAGCACAACCGGGGACCAAGCTATCTTTCATGCTCCCACAGAATCGTTTGCAAATGGGAAGGCACCCTAAACCTAGATCATTTGAAGTGGCAAGGTGCATCTTAAATCTGGGCTATACTTTCTGGTGGCAGCCTTTATAAAGACATGGAAAGCCCTTACTCTTTTTGTTGTTTGCCCTCATTCTCCTAGCACGTCATTCCCTTCACTGATTAAAGCCTATGTCTTTGGGATTCTAGCATGTACTGAAGACCAGCTGAGACGTCCAACCTCATGGACCAAATAACCATTGGTATCCTGGTATTTCTATTGGAATAGCTATTGTTGAATAGTTGAGCCACAACCTTTAAGCCATTCTAACACACACACACACACACACACACACACACACACACACACACACACACACAGTTTTCTGATCTGTTTATTTAGAGAACCCTTTTCAGTGTTGTTAGGAATATTCGCTACGTAGGGTCAGACCAATTGGTCCAATGAAAGCTCTCCTATTTTCATTTGGACATAAGAGGAACTTTCTTAATGACCTTAAGGATCCCATAGTTGTATAGGATCAGAGTAGTAACTAGTACTTCATAACCTCACAGGAATGTCACCAAGATTAAAAAGGTAAGCATGAGAAGTAGTCAGCGCTGGCCTGGCCTCTAGTCCAAACTTAGCTGACAGAGACATGCAACAAAGGCTCTGGATTGATCCATAGACCACCTCCTATGCTCTCCATCTCTGTCCTACCAGCAACCAAATATAACTGTGCCCGGCTGTGACTGGGAACCCAAGTCTTTCAGAACCCATCAGCACTGCAGAGTTCCCTGTGAATGGCTTTATAGAAAGGTAAACTGTTTTGTCACGCCTGCAGGAAGAAGATGACAGGACAGTCAGCTGTCTGTAGAGGCACCAGGGACATAGAACAGTTGTCCTGGGAGACATTGCCAACATCACTCAGCACTTGTCTTCAGTGAACCATGCAGTCTGACTTGTTCCTTAGCTAATGGCAAGAGTGACTTCAGTCAGGCAGTTACTTCTTGGCAAATGATTTTCAAGCAGAGGAGACCTCAGAACTATTAATTATCCATCATTTAATGTCAGCTCCAAGGAGAGACAAGACAACTCCTAATAGGGCCGATTTTGTGTTTTTCCACCACAACAGATGTTTCTGGGTCATGAGTCTCATACAGTCTCACTCAGAGGTGCATAGACATAAAAGGTCTTACTGTTCTCTAACCATGATCTTCCGCTGAGCTTATGGAACAAATTCTAGAATGGGAGCTCATCTATGTCTTGCATCTCCCTCATCTCTGTATCTTAGTCACAGTACCTACTTGAGACAGGAACAACCAGCTCCCTGTGTACTTCAGGGCAATATTACACAGATGGATATCTATATGGAATAGGTGACGCTCATGATGACGTGGGGGGAGGGAAGTATGCAGCACTGTATAGGTTTGGAGCTGTAGATTTAGAGAAGCAACTTAATAGGCAGGTGATGATCCTGAAGGCCTTTCAGAACCCAAACTCATCTCAATATGGAAACAATGCTAAACACAGGAAACAATGTATCGTAGCATAGAGGCTGTAATTATGCTCTTTTGAAACATACTTTGGCATTATATTACTTACTTCTCCAGTCACTGTAACCAAATACCTGACAAGACTCAACTTAAGGAAGAAAGAATGTATTCTGACTCCTCGTTTGAGGGATACAGTCTATCATAGCAAGAAAAGCATTGGGGAATGTGGCTCAATGATACCTGGAGTTTAAGACAGTTTGTTTACAACTCTGAGTCATGAAGCAGAGAACTCAATCCAGAACTGGGGTTGGTCTGTAAGCCATATGGCATATTTCCCAGAAACCCACTTCCTCCAGCTGGACCATACCTCCTGAAGGCTTCACAAGCTTCCAGAACAGCCTCACCAACTGTGGCCCTAGTGTTAAATATCTGAATCTGTGATGCACAGTTTACATCCAAGTCATGGTAATTATCAGTTCAATTTCTTGACACCTCTGTGCTCTAAGGTTCACAGTATAGCAATCCCATTGTTTGGACATCATCAGAAACTTCTATTTCTTTCTTTTTTTTTTTTTTTTTTTTTTTTTTGGTTTTTCGAGACAGGGTTTCTCTGTATAGCCCCGGCTGTCCTGGAACTCACTCTGTAGACCAGGCTGGCCTCGAACTCAGAAATCCACCTGCCTCTGCCTCCCGAGTGCTGGGATTAAAGGCGCCACCACGCCCGGCTAGAAACTTCTATTTCTTAGTTTCATTAGGCACCCCCCCAACCCTTTAACACAAATACTACTGATTAAATTGACTAAATGAATGTTATTGTAAACTACACTCTCTCACACAAAAAGATGTCTTGCCTTTGCAGGGCTGTAGTGGCACACAACTTTGATCCCAGAGGATCTGCAGAGGCAGGTGGCTCTGTGAGTTTGAGGCCAGCCTGATGTACAGAGTGAGTTCCAGGATAACAAAGGCTGAGAAACCCTATCTGAAAACAAACAAACAAACAAACAAACAAACAAACAAACAAACAAACAAGTTGTAATACAGTCAGTGGGTGTTAACACAATAGCACTCAATCCCTGTGTCACTAGCTGAGGCTCTAGTGCACAGAAGCACAGTGTATTAATTTCTTTTCTATTGCAGAGTTTGCATACCACAATAAAGGCAACTTATAGAAGAAAGAGTTCATTTGGGCTTACAGTTCTAGAGGGCTAGAATCCACGATGGCAGAGCAAAGGCATTGTGGTTGGAACAGGAAGCTGGGGCTCACATTTTGAGCCACAAGCAAGAAGCAGAGAGAACCAACTGGCAGTAGCAGAAGCTCTTTACTCTCTAATCCCACCATCTGTGATACTTCCTCCAACAAGGCCTTACATCCTAACCTCTCCAAATAATTCCACCAACTAGTATGCAAATGCCAGAGACAAAAGGGACCATCTCATTAAAACCACCACAGTCTGGCTGGAAGTTAGAAAAGAGAGGGAGGGTCTAGAATTTGTTGTGTGTTAACAATCACATGTATTTACTATGGCAGCTACAATTATCCTCATAGTAAATGAAGAAAATGGAGCCCAGAGAAGTTTGTTCACTGGCAATAGCAATAACAAAACAGAAGATGTTACAGGTTGAGCCTAGACTACCCAAGATGGCTGGAAAGGTCTGGAAATGACCCATTGGATATGTTATGGCTCATTTGGTGCTCAGTATTTGTGATGTGATGATGAGGGTTTCTATGGTTCCGTTCATCACAGTTACTGATGACCAACCACAGCCAGGCACTCTACTGAGCTTGGAAGAGGTCAAAGCAAAGAGATTAACTCTCATATGGGGGCTGGCTTTGCTCAGTCAGTTGAAGGCTGTAAGGATGAAAACTGAAACTTCACAGAGAAAAGAATTATTTTTCCTAAAGCTGAAATATGAGTATCTGCTCCAGTTTCCAGATTTTGAACTTGTCTACTCTCACCATCAGATAAGCCAGGTTTGTAAAATAATAAATTGTGTGTATATGTACATATACATACACACAGATACACATGTGTGTTTACACAGATACAAGTCCATATTCATGTAAAAATGTGCCTATGTATATCTACGTATGTGTGAGTGTATGTTTACACATGTATGTGCAATTATGTGTGTCCTATTAGTTATTTCTTCAGAGATCCCTGATACAACCAATATCGAGTAAAAACAAAATCCTAGGATTGAATATGGGAGACTTTCACATGCCAGCTCTGGGTTTCCCAGAAATTTCTGGAAAGATTCCAATCAGAACTTTAGATGAGCATATTGCTCAACCCTCATCAGAGAAGCTTATTTTTACATTAGATGGTGATTAACACAGAGGCCATCAGCTGGTCAACTTGCAGAAATTAATATATATATATATATATATATATATATATATATATATATATATATATATATATATATACATATATATATGCTGTGACAGCACACAATAGAAAAACTGCCAGCATAGGAGAGAAGTGGACATGAAGTCCCACTCCTCATGAAGAAGCTATTCACAAATGATGTTTCTGGGAAAAGAAGAATTAGTTTTCTTCAGTGAGGTGACACTGGGTATCACTCTCCACACAACCACACTCCAAGGCAGCCTCATGCTCAGGAGCAGACAGCCAACACACTTTCGACTCCACCTCTCCCTCTCGCTCTCGCTCTCCCTCTCCCTCTCCCTCTCCCTCTCCCTCTCCCTCTCCCTCTCCCTCTTCCCCTCCCTCTCCCTCTTCCCCTCCCCCTCCTCTTCCCCTCCCCCTCCCTCCTCTCCTTCCCCATCTTCCTCCTTCTTCTGGAGGTGAACATCAAGCTGGGTAAGTAGAGAGGTGGGAAAGAACTGGGAGACATTGTGAAGGTGAGGAAGAATATGACCAAAATATATTGAAAACATGAATTAAATAAAGATAAAAATATTATTTAAATCTAGTAAAATTCTGGAAGGCCTAAAACCCTCTTTAGATACTACTGGAAGTTTAACACCCCATCCATAAAGTCACAGCAGAAACGTTTTTAAATGATAATTTTCTGCCTCACATGACTTCGTCTACATAGAGTCAATATGAACAGCAGGTGGCAGAGGTGAAGATATTTTTTAAACAGTTAAATGTCATCCTAAAGTCACTTATTAAATGCTGAAGGTGTACTTTTCCCAGATAATAGACAACCATTCCTTTGTTAACCTGGGATTTACAAAACTGGTCTCCAAGTCTGACAATAAAAAGATGCTACTCAGTTTCAGATGGAGAGAGCATACCATGGTGGGCTTAGGATCCCTGCCCAGACAAAGCCAACAGAAGACAGACGGAGGAAGACAGACAGCTGCTTAGAGACAGAAAGAAATAAGGGGTTTCCCATCTACTCTCTAGTCTCCTCCAATGGGTGACCAGGGACAGGCAGTGTGGATGCTCCTTAGTTTTATGAATAAACTTTCTGTTCCCATATATCCATATCTAGACCTGATCCAAAGCATTGGTTGAGCAGGCCATCACGCCATGGGAGTGAGAGACACTGAGAGGAGTCCATATGACCTGCCCAGGCCTCAGTGGAGTGCACACTAAGGAGGCATGGAGTCACCTGGGAAGAGCTTTATCCATTTGGAGTCTTTTTGCTTATAAGCAGATACGAGAAAGGAGAGTGTGGTGGTTTGAATGACAGTAGTCCCCAAAGGCTCATGTAGTTGAATGTTTGATCTCCAGTTCGTTGAACTGTTTGGGAAGTATTAGGAAGTATGGTCTTGTTAAGGAGGTTTGTCAAGCTATTCTGAGTTAGACTCTCTCTCTCTCTCTCTCTCTCTCTCTCTCTCTCTCTCTCTCTGCCTTCTGCTTATGGATCAAATATAAGTTCTCAGTTACTGCTCCAGAAACATGCCTGTCTACTGCCATGCTCCTCACTGTGATGATCATGGACTCTAACTCTCTGGAACCATGAGCATTCAAATTAAATTCTTTTAGAAGTTGTATTTATCATAGGACCTTATTACAACAATGGAAACAGTAAATAAGGCAGAGGGGAAGGTCCATTCACACAGTGCCAGGGGGATCAAAGCATAATGTAGTTACGAGCCCCATATGTGCACCACTGTGTATACAAAACATCCTGTGCCTATGGCACGTGTACACAGTGTCATGTGCTTACAACATCTAGGTAAAAAGACCCTGTTCAGACATCATTCTGTGCACAGAAGATCTTGTGCAAGACAGCAACTTGTGTATGTATTCAGGAGATAAGTATGAGTGAAGAAATTGCAACAGTCCAGGTACATATTCTGAGATATATTCCCTTATCTACACATCTGCTGCTGATGTTGCTGAGTCTGCTGGTCACCTTCCTTGTTTAGTGCCATGTGCTTCTCAGCATTATTTCTCCACTAGTCTCTAGACAGTGGCCCTCAAGCTCTTTGCTTTTGCAGATTCCAAGCAAAGCCAATGGTGTGCAAGGACCACATGTCAGGGTGGCATCTCCTCAACATTCCATCAAGTTCATTCTGAGAAAGAGATTCAATTTATCTAAGGTAAACAGCCAACCCACTGCTCTCACATTGCCCTTCTACATTCAAAACAGCCCTGCATTACTGGTCTGAGTTGGGTGGAAGCTTGACTGTGATGCCTGAGATTTCCTCATGGCCCAGCAGTCCCTCACCTCATGCCAT
The DNA here is from genome assembly GCA_902729485.2 of Mus minutoides. Taxonomy (NCBI): domain Eukaryota; kingdom Metazoa; phylum Chordata; class Mammalia; order Rodentia; family Muridae; genus Mus; species Mus minutoides. The sequence continues at coordinate 263,448 of LR753355.1, read as the reverse complement.
CCATTACAATTATTGATGTTACAGTGCCCATTCCAGACTTGTTGTTTGATAATATTTTCTTAATATTTGGGATTACATCCATCATGCATATCTCCCTCCCTAGAAAATCATGACTAGAGTGAGCCTTAATGAACATCTTACATAAGTTGCTCAGAATTCAGTTATGGTGTGCTGATGAGTTCCAGGAGGAATGCCTATCACACTTGTCACTACAGTGACACCTGAGAGAGCTGAAAATGTTGTCAACCATTATAGTTCCATTTTTGTTTCATTTCTGTCACTGTGATAGAATAGCCCAACACAAACAACTTAAGAGAGAAAGAGTTTATTGTAGTTCACAGATGTAGCTTACAGTCCATCACAGTGGCAACACCATGAGGAGCTGAGAACAAAGAATGTATGTGTGGTGGTTTGAATAAGAATGGCCCCATAGGCTCATCTGTTTGAATGGTTAATCATAAGGGAGTTGCACTATTTGAAAGGATTAGAAGGATTAGATGTGTCCTTGTTGAAGGAAACACATCACTGAGGTGAGCTCTGAGGTTTCAAGAGCCCATGACAAACTCAGTCTTTATCTTGGCTTGTGGACCAAGAAGTAGCTCTCACATATTGCTCTAGCATCATGTGTGCCTCCATGGTCCCTGTAATGATGATAGTGGATTAAGCCTCTGGGACAGTAAGCAAGCCCCCAATCAAATGCTTTCTTTCATAAGAGTTGCCTTGGTCATGGTGTCTCATCATAGCCATAGAACAGAGACTAAGACAGTATGCATGCCAGTACTCAACTCACTTTTCCCATTACTTCACAGTCCAGGACCAAACTCAGAGAATGATGGCCCCTTAACAGTTAGGTCTTCCCACCTCAATTAATATCAAGACACTCCCCCACAGGCTAGCCCTGTCTGTGTAACTCCTCATTCCATCAACAGTTACTGCATAATGAGCATACATCTTACCTAGATAACTTTACATGGCATGCTGCTTCTCCAACAGACTCACATCAGTAAATCCTGTGACAATGGAGAATGCTGTGGTACAAAGATGAAATGCTTGCAATGGAATGAACGGATGCAATATGCAGTCTACATGGTAGAGCTGGGGAATCAGACTGCTAACAAACAATAAAAACAAAACAAACAGGAAAGTGACAGATGTGCCTATTGCCATCTCAGAACACTTGGCACTGATAGTGATGTTATAGACACAAAAAACACCAATGCAGAGGTGCCAACCACAGGGCCAGATCATCTGACCAAAGGCTGCGTCTGCTGTAGGCTTTTCTGGTGTAACTCTTGAGTTGAGATGACTTTTATATCTTTACATGTCTGTGGAGATGAGGGAGAGGCAGTGACAGAGCCTACACATGACTTGCCAAGAGTAAGACATGTATGACTTAATCATTAATAACAACATGTTCTGGGGTATCCAAAGTTTCCCTGTGTAGACTGTCACTCTCAGATATGCTTCCGGGGATATCTGATGCAAGATGAACTCAGAGGTCTGTATTTTCAACAATGTTTCTGGGGCCTCAGGATCAGACAATTTGAGAAGTACTGCCTAAAGTTGAGTCTCACTTCTGTGAGCAAGTAAGAGCAAGGAGGTCATTAGAGAAGTGCTCCAAGTCACTGCACATCTGGGACATCCATGCAGGAGTGAGGGGACATGTCCTATAGAGTAAATGAGGAGGTCATAATTACTGACACTTAAATATTCCCACTGAAGAAGCAAGCTGTTGATAAGATTGATAAAGCCTGATGCCATGGGAGGAAGTTTTTGTTGTGTACATGTGGACCTTACACAAATAGAAAAATCAAAAAGACATGCATAGATAACATAAACAGGCACTTGGGGCCAGTAGTTACCTCTATGAAAGAGGATTAAAAGGCAACTTTCTTTATCTCCATGATGTTTCATTTCCTAATAGACAAATAGTAGAGTCGTGTTACTCAGAAGATTCCTGACAGATACAACTCGAGGGAGGAGGTTTTCTTTTGGCTCATGGTTTAAGAGAGCACAATCTTTTCTGGGGCTAAAGCTAAGGTAGAGTTCATGGTGACAGAAATGTGAAGCTGGGACTCCTCAGATCTCATTGAATTAGCTTGGGCTAGCACCAGAGCCTGCCTATGACACAAGACTCACCTCAAGAGCCCTGGTAACTCTGGGTATGCTCCACCTCCAAAAGGTTTTACAACTCCACCTCAGGACCATGTTTTCAAACTCATGAAGCTGTGTAAAGCATTGAATATTTAAACTAAAATAAACTGATTAATATCAATATTATTCCCTAGGAATTTTTTTGGATAGTCACTAATGGGATGAAGTTGGGGGGTTAGTTAGTGCTTGCTGAGAGAGCATGA
>LR753355.1:232257-260991 GCA_902729485.2 Mus minutoides | reverse complement strand
CTCTCTCTCTCTCTCTCTCTCTCTCTCTCTCTCTCTCTCTCTCACTGTCCTTCTAGATGGCCACCATGAACAAGTTTTTCCCACTATGCACTCCTGCTGCCAGGCACAGGTTCAAAGCCACCATCAGGCCAAGTGTCTCACCCCCAAAACTTTAAGCTAATTCTTCTTTTAAGTTGGTTTTCCTCAAAATGACAGAATGACAATTGATACACTGTCAGACACACTGGTTGGTATTTTCTTTGAAATGTTATGGACAGACACAGGTAGGGTAGCTGGTATGGCAGTGCTGGGCAGAATGAAGCAATTTAAGGCAAGGAATAGCCCTCAGCAGGGGGCTCCCAACAAAAAGATGCATCAGGAAAGAAAATGAACATGTCCTAAGATGAGAGGGAAAGAAACTGTACAGTGGATGCTTCCTGGGAGAGTCAAGCCGACTGTAGTTACCATGAATGGCCAGAGCTGTAAATGAAGCCTTGTGGCCAGGAGGAAGGATGCTGCTAATTAGAGTATGTGACTTTAAAGGTCAACACAGCACAAAGCCCAGTAGGGACTGATTGCAGGTTTAATTAAAGATGATTATCTCTAACCTTGTCCTTGATCTAAAACCAGTGGCCCCAGAAATGTCTGAAAAAATGTGTGTGCTCATTAGATCATTCTCTGTCTTTGAATGTTAGATGGGTGGCTGTTTGCCATCTCTAATTTTTCACATTATGATTTAAAATTTTTGCTCACCAACTGCCTCCACCATGGCCAACCATGACTGCTAGAGGAAGAATAAAATGAACACATTACCATATTTACAAAGAAGGAATGCAGTGCTGTATACAGACAATATATATGTGTATGTATATTCATATATTGTTTTAATTTATATATTTATATATAAATATAAACTTATATAAAATATATAATAGATTATATAATATTAATATATTCAATATATTAAATATTTAATACAATTTTTAAATTCAATATATATTAAACATTTGTGTTTACCTTCTATTCAACTATAGAGTTTAGGAGCTAGCAAGTTTGGAGGTAGAGTCTCTGGTCCTTGGGGGACAGGTACTCCATTACTGCTTCTCAGGGGATAACTTGTGCCTGGCAGATATAAACTGAGATGCCAACCTCACTGGGATCCCCTGGTTTAATGCCTATTGCTAAGCAGTACCAAATAAGTGATGTACATGGAGCCTGGAGAAGAGAATAAAATATAAATGCTTTAGGGCACTGTTATTGCTTTCAAAGTTAAAAGTGAGTGAGAATATTCTATGTGAGTATGTGTAAGGTCTTCTACCTACAGAGGAGTGGTAGAGTTCTTTATGTGTGCCTAAATATATATGTGTATATGATGTGTATGTATATGTGTATATTTATATGTATATGCATATGATGTATATGTGTATATGTATTTATATTTATACATATATTTACATGTAAATATACATGCTTACATGGGCAGACCCTGACTTATAACAACCTCTGATTTCCCCAGTTTTTAAAAATGTTATGTGATGAGCATTCACTACTCATGATGCCTTGAATTGAGATCCCTCCAGGCTAGCAGTGTGTGGTTTAACCCTCATTCCACAGTGACAGCTGGCAGGTGGTCAGTCGTGTAGTCATGAGGAAACTTCCAGCATCTCAGTGGAGTGGGCTGCCAGTATTTTCTAAGCTCCAACTATCACCACAAGCTAATACTCAGTTTATCAGAATTAGCTACATAACTCTGTTATCAGACTTGGAGTCAAAGCCCTGTCGCCTCTGATTAAATAAACTCAGCAAGTGCATGGCTTTCTGCATTTGTGGGCTCCATGCCCACAGAGTCAACTAACGGTGGGGTCAAAATGCCTTTTTAAAAATTGGTTTAGCATTATTTTTTACATAAAACTTTATAATAAATAATTAATTACATAGCATGTCCATTGTTACCAACTATTATTATTGAGAGATGGTCAACAGGGCTTGGGAGGATATGTGCAAGTTATGTGCAAATACTATGCCCCTTTATATGATAGACTTGAGTGTATTCAGGCTTAGTTACTCTGGAGAGGGTCCTTGAAGGTGAGACCTCAAAGAAGGCCTCAGGCTATTGAGGTTTTCTTATCTACCTTAGTGGGAATAGCAATAGTAGGTATTTGATTATGGGCTTCTGTGGACCAGGTATCCAAGTTCACAGCAGCTGGCATAGTGAGTACTCTAGCAGGCAGCTGTGTGCCACCTGCTTGGCTTTGCTAAGACAGTTATCTTAAATGGATGGTAGATGGGCTTAGAATGGGATGCTGCAGACATTCTCCATGATGGCTGGGCAGACAGGACTGGCGAAGGCTGAGGATGCTGCATGGAGGTTGTTCATAGAAGCCTCACCCTTGAAATGTTCTATGAGTGTGTTTCAGATCATTCTGGATAAAATACAAACCCACACCTGCTTGGCTAATATAACTGGTGGGAGCACGCTCAGCCTAGCCCTTACATCTTCAAAGCATCTTCCTGGATAGTCTCACTACCTCTGTGTGTGCATTCTCAACCGCTATAGAGCAGGGGAGGGCCCTGGTGAGCAAGCCCTCTGCTTACTCCTACTCTGCAGGGCTTACTGGAAGTGTGTAGCATGACCAAAGGGGTATGGGGCCATATGCACACATAGTCATTGCTGGCCACTGTAAGCATGTTCATGTGTGTTTCATGTGCAGGCCAATTAACTCTGACCTTTGACAAAAATGTCTTTTTTCTTAACTTTGTTTTTTATTAAATCCTCTCCTGAAATTTTCTATTTCCTCCTAGTCATACCTGACGCTTCTACATAATTCTCTCCTGGTGGGCATAGCTTGCTCCCCATTCACTCTCTCTCTCTCTCTCTCTCTCTATATATATATATATATATATATATATATATATATATATATATATATATCTGCATGGGGTTCAGAGCTAAGAGCAAAATGTAGGACTAACATATGCATACACACACACACACACACACACACACACCTTAGGCATATTTGTGGAAGTGGAAGTTATGGGTTGAATGGTATTATATATAATATATTTTTAAAGGTCTATTTTTATTATTTTTAAATTATGTGCATATGTATGTGTGTATATGTATGCATGTACATTTATGTGTGCATATGCATGTTTGTGTGCATGTATGTGTATGTATACATGTGCATATGTGTATGTTCATGAGTATGTTTGTATGTTTAGATACATCTTAGGCATATTTGTGAAAATGAAAGTGGGTTGAATGGTATTACATATAATATACTTTTAAAGATCTATTTCTATTATTTTAAATTATGTGTATATGTGTGGGTATGTGCCTGTAAGTGCAGATACTCACAGAGATCAAGAGAAAGCATCCAACCCTCTTGAGTTGTAGTTATAAGAGGTTGTGAGCCCTCTTCATGTGGGTGCTGGGGATTGAACTGGGGTTCTCTGTCACAGCAATATACTGAGCCATCTCTCCAGACCCTGCATGTTATGTTTCACAGCCACCCAAATTATCTCTGATTATTACTCTTCCCTTCTCCATCAGTGGACAGCTTAGTCCCAGATGGTGCTCATACCATACAGCTGTAGAACGGTTATTCTGCAAGCAGCCTAATGATATCTGAGCGACACAGCCCTCACATCCAGACGTCTCCCTCAATGAGAAGTGCAGAATGCTGAAGACTCACAGCAGATGTCTCTACCTGTGCCCTAGTTAGGGTAGTGAAGGCTGATTGTGCAGCTGCAGACTTGGGTGTGGTAGGGCCCAGTGATACACACAGGCCTCCCCGCTGACACTGAAACCTCTTCCAGACAGGTGCCCCTGACTAGTCACTGATATCTGTCACCTTGTGGATTCTTTCTTTTAAGACCCATGGCACTAAAGCTTGGCCTCAGAACCAAAAATCAAAATGCATTAGTGGAGGCACATGTGGGCTACGGGTGATTATATTAAAAGCCAAACAAAGCACAGCAGAGTAAGCAGGCTCCACCTACTTCCTTATGGAGACTTTCCTGTGATTTTGCAAGGTCCTTTAAAAGCTTCCATGAAGTCTTGGGTGGACAAACTATGAGATATCCAGACTCAGGCAGCTCAATACAAGCATCTATCAGGTCAATTATAACACATCATTTCCACTGTGTTTTAGAAATTACATTCCCAGTTTCCCAAGGACTTTCCCCCAATGCTATATCAATGGAAAGCTAATTTGCCTTTTAGTCATGAAGTGAGTATCCAAGGGAGTTTAGATCAGTGATTATAAGCTTAAAGCTCCTTTAGTTCTTCTGTCTGGCTTCCCTTGGATAATCCTCCTTGGGTGAGTACGGTCTGATTTTTGTTCTTGGCAACGAAGTGTGATTCAGCTCTTGTTTCCTGCCTTCAGGCTCTGGCATATATTAGAAATGTGGCTTTGTCTTTTTCATGCCACTGTGAGTCATTTGTGATCACTTGTAGTGGAAGGTTGAGCTTGATCTTAAACCAGGTTGGTTCTGTTCTCAGCACTGAATATGTGACTATTTGCTCTGTCTCATATATGTATCTTCAAGGTTTTCTCTGGATAAAATCCACAAATTAAGAAGCGCTAGCTTAAATCATATGAGAGTTGTGATAAAACAGGCATGAAAAAAGAACAATTAAGAGAGTACTTCCTCTTAGAGAGTATAGAATGTTTAATGGAATTAAAATTCCCAGCAAAAGTATAATGCAATAGCTTTGTCTCTTTGCATGGCTAAAACCAATAAAAGAATGCATAAAAATGGGCTTCTTTAAGACAGAATGTTGTTCTTCTGCTCCTCAATTATCTTTCCTGGAACACAATAACAATCTGTAGACTTTTCTTGTATTTGTCACTCTCAATTGTACACTATTGTTCATATTGTTTTAATTTGCTTGTTTAATGAGTGTGGTGGTTTGAATATGCTTGGTCTACGGGATGGCACTGTTAGTAACTGTGGTCTTCTGGGAATGGGTGTAGTTTTACTGGAGGAAATGCATTATTGTGGGAGTGGGCTTTGAGACTTTTCTCCTAGCTGTCTTGAAGTAGGTCTTCTCTTATTTCTCTTCAGAACAAGATGTAGAACTTTCAGTTTCTTCTCCAGTGCTATGCCTGGATGGATGCTGCCATGCTTCCTGTCTTGATTATAATGCACAGAACCTCTGAACTGTAAGCTAGTTATAATTAAATATTGTCCTTTGTAAGAGTTGCCTTGATCATAGTGTCTCTTCAGAGGAATGGAAACCCTAAGACAGAAATTGAAACCAGGGACTGGGATATTGCTGTGACAGGCCTGACCATGTTTTTGTTTGGAGGAATGTGGATTTGGGGACTTTGGATTTGGAAGGCTATAGAATACTTTAATTGGGACTTAATGGGCCATCTAGTAGAAATATGGAAAACACTGGTGCTGAGGGTGATTTGAATTCTGGAAACATTCTTATGATGTTTTGGTGAAAAATGTTGCTGCTTTTTGCCTTTGTCCGAAGAGTCTGCCTGAGGCTAAGGTAAAGAGATTTATTTTAACTGCATCAACAAAGGAAACATCAGAAAAGCCCAGCATAGGCTTTGTCCTCTGGTTTACTAGCATCAAGAGTGTTTTGATCAATTACGACAAGCTTAGAAAGGAAAAAATACAAAATATAGTTCAAATAGTAATGGGGCACCAGGAAATGTAATGAAGCTAAATCCCATGTTCAGGGATATTAAACGAAATTAAGGGAGTGGTGAGATCCCACCCATTGAACAAAGAATAGTTATATCATGTTAGGTGTTATCATTATTTAGTTATTGCTTTCATTTGGACTTTTAATCTAGAATGAACTGCAATCCAGAAATGGAGAATATAGGCCTCTGTTTTGGATCTTGAGGCACAATAGCCATGAAAGGCATAGGCCTAGGCATGGTGGTACTCACGTTCATCGCAGGAGATAGGCAAGGAAATCTCTGAGTTTAAGAACAGCCTGGTACAGAGAGAGTTCCAGGTGGAGAAAAGCTTAAGTCCAAGCATAACTTTAATTCCACCACTGAGGAGACAGAGCCAATCAGATCTCTGAGTACAAGGGTCAGTCTACAGAGCAAGTTCCAGGACGGCCAACCTTAGGCAGTGAAAGAGCTAAAAAACAGAAGGCTGGTGATAATGTAATAGAACAAGGGTGCCATGTTCCAGCCCCAGCAAGCAGCAGAACTCAGCAGATTTAGCCATGCGGTTCTGGCTTTAGAATCAAGAATAAAAGAGACTACTGGAACAATTGATGCTGGTTAGCTGGAGCTAAGAAATTAGAGGTAATTAGGAAGAGACCAGCATTACTGAGTTAAAATCTTCTGGGAAGTATTATCTGAGAGTATAAAGAAGCTGTGCTCCAAAGATAGCCAATATTGAACCTCGTGCTATAGCTGGTGCTGGGAACATGTAAGAATCACCCAGGTGGTACTGGTGTTGAAGGTATGAAGAGACCATGGAGAGCATCTAAGCTTTTGCACTGTGAGAGGACAGGGAAAGCAATTATTGAAAGTACAGCCTCAGTTGCATTTGACATCTAGGACCAAAAGGGTCATGCAAAGATGTTGAACCTTGTTATCATGAAACAACAACAACAAAAAGCCTATGAGAGGCCATTAGTGAAGCCTAATTGTATCAGAAGATACCAACATATTAGAGATGCCGGTACCATGGTATGATCACCAAGAATAGCAGCAGCAGTGAAATGCAGTCAACCAGAGCCTAGAGTGCTACACAGGGCAAAGCTAGGGAAGTGGCCCAAGCCTTTTGGAGGAATCCAGAAGATCATGTGTAGATCCCATAAATTCAAAAAGGAAGGAATAAAGTTGAAGTTGCCTTGGATACCCCAAGATATCAGAGATGTGGGATATCTGCCAAGGAAAGCTGCTAACAGAGAGTAGAAACAAGCCAAGAGAAAGATGTTTGTTGCAGTCAACAAAGAGGAAAGAAGTTGGAGATAAGAAGAGAACTTTTATATTCGAGATGGAGATGCAGTGTCTGGAGTTTGCCCAGCTGGGTTTTGGTCTTGCTTCAGTCCAGTATTTTCTCACTATGACATTTTGGGATGGTAATGTATATCCTGTGATATTGGAGGTATGTGGTCTGTATTTTGATTTTTATTGTATAGAGATTTTTATTGTATAAATGATTGGATTAATGTCAGAAGAGACTTTGAACCTTGGACTTTTAACATTGTTGAGACTTATGGGATTTTTGAAGGCAGACAAATGTATTTTGCATTATGCTATGGCTAGTTATGCCACACTCCCATAGATTTATATGTTTGAACAAGCCTATGGGGGTCAGAGAGCAGAATGTGGTGGATTGAATGTTTTTGTCCCAGGGAGTGGCACTATTAGGAGCTGTGGCCCTGTTGGAGTAGGCGTAGTCTTGTTAGAGGAAGTGTGTGACTCTCAGGGTCAGCTTTGAGACCCTCCTCTTAGCTGCCTAGAAGTCAGCCTTCTCCTGATTCTCTTTGGAATAAGATGTAGAACTCTCAGCTCCTTTTCTAGCACAAGGCCTGCCTGGATGCTGCCATGCTTCCTGCCTTGATGATAATGGACTGAACCTCTGAACCCATAAGCTAGTCCCAATTAAACATTGTCCTTTATAAGAGTTGCCTTGATCATGGTGTCTCTTCACAGTAGTAGAAACCCTAACTAAGGCAGTGAGCTAGACAGGATGATGGATAGTAGATAGACACAGTAATGAAGCAGAATGTTTAATGTTGAGAACCTTTAGAAAGAATTTATCATAGGAGGAAAAGGAAAGTCAATACTCACCCCTGTAGGAGGCAGGGTATCCTTTCAAGGCTTGGAAGATGGGGAGGCTGGCCAGGTTTTCCTTTGAGCAGATGGTATTCATTCCTAGAACAGCATCATGGAGAGAAGGTGTATCCACAGAAGGAAAGTAGAAAAGTGGACATCTGGGGATGAGGTAGGTAGGTAGGTAGGAAGGAAGGAAGGAAAGAAGGAAGGAAGGAAGGAAGGAAGGAAGGAAGGAAGGAAGGAAGGGAGAAAGGAAAGAAGCAAAGAAGGAAGGACAGCAGGAAATCCAATCAAGTTGAGATCTGAGGCATGGAACAGGCCCCCAAGCTCCACCTGACCTATTCTTGGGATATGGTTTCCAGTATGGCTCTGGCCTCCAAGGCCCTGGTTCCTTATCGGCATTAGCTGTGGACATTCTCATGACATGAATGCAGTGTGGTTCCCCTCCTACTCAGCCATCCATGTGTTTCTGAATGCCTCACTGTTTTTCTATTGGCTCACAGTCTCTATGGTGTTCTTCCTCCATCATTTTCGCTCTTTCTCTTCCTCCCTGATCTCTCTTCCAGGACCATAATGTGTTTTTCTCACAGTTTTCAATTGCTTGAGGACCCTATAGATCTACTTGAACTAAAACTTTATTTATTTATTTATTTATTTATTTATTTATTTATTTATTTATGTATGTAAAATGAGATGGGAGAACTGTATTTTCAGCTCTAAAGGAAACATGTGCTTGAAACAGAAAACCAGATTCAGGGGAAGGACCTTTGAGTAAGTAATGTTCTTCAGAAAACTATGCTGGGTACCAAGGAGATTATTTGCTGCTACTAAACCACAGAGAAAAACAATAAGTCACTTCCCCACAAGCCAAGTGTGACAGAGACGGTGTCCGGTTACCATGACCAGTCATTTAGGAATTTGACAAATACTGATCTGGTCACACCAGATTTTTTCCTGAGCTCAAATTCTGTTTGGTCTTTAATAGCATATGACCCAGCAAACAAATGGTTTCCTGAGATTACTATTCTCAAATAGCAAGTAAAGATAGATTATTCATATCACATAGGCACATATGCTCTTATACATATGTGGTACCTGTACAGTTGACAAGGTTCCTTCCACACAATATACCTGAACAAGCTTACAGCACACACCCATCAACTCCATCCCATACCAGTGTAGCCAAACCCTCTGATATCAGATCAACATTTTCAGTTTCTGCACACATGAGGGAGCTTGTGGTTTTGTCCTTCTCTGCCTGCTTTGGCTCAGTATAATGTCTTGCACTTCTGTCCATTTTGTGGCACAAGTCAAGATCTTATTCTTTGTTGCCTGTTGACAGACATGTTGGTTATTCATGTCTTAGCTGTTGTAAACTGTGCTGATTTCAGCTCCTTTCAGTACATACCCTGGGGTGAGTCAGCTGGATTATAAGGTAAATATATTTTTAGCTTTGTTATTTTAAAAAGAAAGATTCACAGCAAAATTTCTATGTGCCTGTGTTGTTTTAAGCTTCTCACGTGATTCAACTATACACTCAGATCCTAGAACCAACACCCTAGCTGGGGAGAAAAGTGTTTTCTGGAAGAATTGTCAACACTTGCCAACATCTTTGATAAGCCAGGCATAGGCATGGATGCTAAGTTACATTCCACTCCCCAGAATGAGGATCCCAGGGCCTAGTCTGACAGACCCACACCTAGGCAAACAGTCATAACATTGCAGATACCTGTTGTGATGGAGTACATGATGCACCATGTATGAACCCTCTGGAAGACTGGGGAAATCTGTTCCAGCTCTCTCAACAGAGCCTCAACAGAGGTGGAGAGGGTGGTTTAGGCTCAGGTAAAATATTTTACAAACCTCTCATGAGAAAACCATAGGGGATAGTTCAGAAACCCTAAGAACTCAAAAGCAAAGAACAGAAACAAAAGTCGAAGCAATGAGGCAAGGACCAGTTCTTCTTAGGGTATGATAAGGGGTCAGCTTTTAGGAAAAGAGAAACGACTGGAGCATTCTGACTACTGGACAGGAATGTTAGAAAGAGTCAAGACTGGACACGGAAAAGCCTGTTCTAAGATGGCTGTAGCAATCTAGTGAGGCTCTCCATGGACAGACTTATTAGGTATTGGATAAGCTAGGTGACTCAATGTTTTAGGGAAGGATGGGAACCAAGATTTGACCTAGCACCTACCAGGATCACCCAGGAAATCTGGTGATGCCACTGAGCAAGGGCAGGAAGGAAAGCCAGAGTGTATACAAATGGGATGAGGGATTTTGAGGGCAGGGAAACAAACTCCTTGATCTTCATCACTTGGGCCGGTGAATCCTGGTAGAAATCCTGCATCTATCCCATTTCCCTGGCTCTTAACATGCATGGCAGTCTATTAATACCTGAAGTGCTTTATTAATTTGAGATCATATAGGTTTCTCTCCAGCGGGAAAGGGGAATTTTACTGAAGTGAATAGAGCACAGCTGGGGAGAGAGTTGAAACAGGAGCAAGCAGTGCTGAACACACACTGCTTATCTTATTTCTTAATCCAAGAGCACGGCTGGGTCCTCTGCTGAAGACACCAAGAAAAGCATCAGGATTAAATGCTTGCATGTACTTGGAAAATAAGACACCAGCTCCATGGGCGGTTGGGATTCCCATCTGCAGAGAACATATCAAACACCCCCCAGTATGGTCTACTGCCATACACACAAACAAGGGTGTAAGCAGCTCCCTTTATTTGAGTAAATAGCTTGTAAATAAATCATTGGTAAACATTACAAAATTAAATACATTTTCAAAAGCTTGCCAGTATACGGAAAATTCACAAACATAGTTCTTTTAAAAAATAAAATATGTTCAAAGCACCCTTGATATAAATTGCCTGGTCCCTGTTTTCAGACAGGGCCACCTGGAGACTTCTCACAGCAGGCAGGGTTTCCAGGGGGAGGCAGCAGGGGCTTCCTGGAAGGAAGGAAGGGCTTTTACTCAGTTTTTACCCTGCCTACATCCCATATGAATTTTAATTCTACTCAAAGAGCTGGTATGTAGGTGTAGGGTCATCAGACCTAGCTCCTAACATGGAAATCAAGGTCACAATCAGGACCATGAACCAATGAGAGAAACCAGAGATGAAACCAGACTTCTAAACCAACAAAGGTCTTGAGGGGTCTTCCCATCTCTACATTTCTCAACACTCAGTTCACACTTCTGGACTGATGGTGCTGGCACAGAAGAGGCCAGAATCTGCTTCTAATAAGGAAGCTCAACCCGTTGGTTTTCTTTTGACCTGTTTTCATGGACAGAGCTAATACAGTGTATTGCATTGAAAGCAGAGAACATGTTGCTACCTGGGGCTTCCTTTCTCGATTGCAAAACTCTGTTCAGGAAGTGTAGGCATTTCTTTATCAATCAGGTTGTTTTTCAAAATTAAGAGTTCATAAAACTTTACCAAACCACAATGAGGCAATAAGTACATGACCTGGTGAAGCATCTCAACCAATGAAATAATAAAATTTATGAATTAAGCCCTTAACCAATTCAACACATGTGTAGTGTGGCTCATTGTAACAAGGAACACAGCGAATTCTTTCACTTTGTTGCAGAAAGTGGATGCTGAAGGTGCACAACATTTGTCTGAAGAATGTCTGGAGACCTTCTGAAAACACATGTGCTGTGACCACATCTAATAGGAAAGCACAGGCTTATTCCATGAACCTGATACAAAACTCATAGCTCTGGTTTTAACTTAGTGTTTCTAGATATATACAAGCATGAGATAGCTTTGACATGGAAGTCAAATGTATAACTTAAAATGTCTTACCAAACTGACCATAAGTAAACCATCTTCCCTGTATTGTGAGATCCTAAATTACAGCTGAGTCCTGACAGAAAGCACACCTGGCTTTGTCCATCCTTATGGGTGTACCTGCTTTGATAGTCCTTTGTTGGGCTACAGTCCAAGTTGTAGTAGCTTTGCCATTAAAATATTACAGTAATGAAAACCCTTTAAAAACAACAAAAGAAGAAACACTTTTGAATAAATGTCTACCCCCCCAACACACACACATACACACCAAAAAAATGTTGTTGTAAAAGACAACTATGGTTATTTTTTTTTTTTTAAGAAAAGTATCTGTGGGGTCCAAATCCCAGGTCGCTTTCTTCATTTCCGAGAGAATTTTACCCTGTTGCGAAATCATATGCTCTTCTTCTGTGGAGGGCTCAGCTTCCTCATGCCTCTTATCCGGGAGAGCAGCTCTCTGATGAATTCCTAAAAAGACATCAAGGAAGTTAGTACAAGGGGCCATGTTATTAAAGCTTGGGCTTGAGAATGTGCCCAGAGTCACTGATTTCAGCTGAAGTTAATGAATGCCCTTGTATGTGTTAAACTTCAATGTAAAATGAGAAAAGGAGCTTTAGTAAAACAGGAAGTGCTTAAACTTCCCAGCCCAAGCCTTCTCCTTGCTCTCCCCTCTGAAGGGAAAGATCCAGGTCACTGTCACCTGCAGATATCCTTTACGTGGACTCGCCAGCTATGTTTGACATCCTTCTTACAATGTGTATGCACAACATATGGACATCTTGCCGATCCTACAAAGGGCCAGGCTAGAGTCTAAGATTCTATCAGATTCAAGCAGGCTGCAGATGTCCCTAGACTTCACCTGAATCAGCAAAGCTAGGCCTCTGGTTCTCACAGCCAAGTATCAAATCTACCCATGGGGTTTAATCCCAGACTGTTGGACCCACCCCAGTTCCCAGTTCAGTGCATGAGTATAGAAAGTGACAAGGTGCCTTTTGGGCAACCTTCAAAGTGAGGCTGATGCTGCTGACATGTTGCTTAAACTGTAGACAACCTCACATGGAGAAAGTCATGCAACAGAAAGTGGCATTTGTGAGATATTCATCAACAGTATAAGGTTTTTGCTCACACAACCTCCAAGAAGAATGCAGAGCCATTTATGTAATAAATCCAAAGCATTCCTATTGGCACTTGTCCACAATGTGTCACATGACCTCACTGCATTCCTATTGATACTTGCACACAATGTGTCACATGACCTCACTGCATTCTTATTGGCACTTGTCCACAATGTGTCACATGACCTCACTGCATTCCTATTGGCACTTGCACACAATGTGTCACATGACCTCACTGCATTCCTATTGGCACTGGCCCACAATGTGTCACATGACCTCACTGCATTCCTATTGGCACTTGCACACAATGTGTCACATGACCTCACTGCATTCCTATTGGCACTTGCACACAATGTGTCACATGACCTCACTGCATTCTTATTGGCACTGGCCCACAATGTGTCACATGACCTCACTGCATTCCTATTGGCACTGGCCCACAATGTGTCACATGACCTCACTGCATTCTTATTGGCACTGGCCCACAACGTGTCACATGACCTCACTGCATCTTTGGTTCAGAACACACAACATGTACACCTTGAGCTGTGCATGCTGGTCATGCAGAAACAACACTCTCAGCCCAGATGGGCAAGCACAGCATTGTAGTGGTTTTACTGTACTTCCCAAGTTTTCTGACATCATGGAAACACAATGGTTCAAATATGAAAAAAATTGACTTTTAATATTTTTTACTGTCCAACATAGAAGTATCAAATTAGTATATTCTTGTACTGTATAGTAAAGCTTTGATTTTTTAAAATGCTGCTTACTTTAGTTTTATACACACACATACACACATACACACACACACACACACACACAATCATTCAATGAATTTTGGGTTGGGATTGGGTCAGAACTTCTACAAATTTTTTTTTTTTTTTGAGACAGGGTTTCTCTGTATAGCCCTGGTTGACCTGGAACTCACTCTGTAGACCAGGCTGGCCTCGAACTGAGAAATCCACCTGCCTCTGCCTCTCGAGTGCTGGGATTAAAGGCGTGCGCCACCACGCCCGGCTACAAATTTTTGAAATGACTCTAAACACATGTCTTCCATTTTGTACTAAGTATTTCTATGCATTTGCATATTGATCAATTCGATGATACTCAACCTTTGAGTTGTGACTCCCTCAGGAGTCCGAAGGCCATAAGAAAACACAGATATTTATATTATGATTTATAATAGTAGGAAAATTATAGTTATGAAGCAGCAACAAAAATACTTTTGTCGCTGGAGGTCACCACACCATGAAGAACTGCATCAGAGGGTCACAGCACAGCAGGACTGAGAACCACTGAGTCATACCAAGTGATTCTGGGGGAAAATACTGCAATACTCTCATCCCGAAGTCTCAAATACTGCAATACTCTCATCCCGAAGTCTCAAATACTGCAATACTCTCATCCCGAAGTCTCAAATACTGCAATACTCTCATCCCGAAGTCTCAAATACTGCAATACTCTCATCCCGAAGTCTCAAATATTTAACCAGACTTACTTCTTCATGTAAAAATAAATGTACATTGTTAGCATAAACTTTTGTTCCTGGTTTAAAAAATGGTAAAAACTATATGTATAACAAAGAATTAGTTTAAAATAGATTTATTTGTAATTTGTAAATGCCTTTATAATTTATTGTCTTTGAGTTTTTTTTGTTTGTATTCTTGCTTTATATATCTAGATACTATAGTTATGTAAAATTTTCTAAGGCAAATACATTGTGTGCATGTATGAGATTATCAAAGAATAAATACAAATACTATGCTAATTAAAGAGATATTCTTGTGTGGAAAGGTTCTGCTCAGAGAGGAAGTTTCAGCAGCCTCGTTCTAGAGCATGCCTAGAATCTTTGGGATTTTATTTTCTTTTATAAATCATACAAACAAAACCAAAAACACATTGAATGTTAGCAATCAGTACCTGCACACACCTGCATTAAAACTCAGAGAATAAATTCCTGCTATGGACATTCTTCTGTCTTCTATTCAAATCTAAATTTATTTACAGAGAAATGTTTGGGAGACTTACTAAAGTAGTTTCCTGATATTTATTCATTTAATCATCCATGCTTGATGTACTTAGATTTGGGGTGAGACCCGGCACTTCATTCATGGTAGGCAAGCACTCCAGAAACTAAGCTGTATGCCCAATCTTAGTGGTTTATGATGGACCAGAGACCAGAGACTGAGAACTGATCTACAATTTCTATCTTGTACCATTAAGAAGCTGCCATTTTGCCTTGTAGTTTTAAATGCTCAGCTGCAATCAAAGTCACATTTATTAAGTAATAATTATTATCTTTTCCTGTTTTATATTTGTAAAGACAAAGCTGGTAGCCAACTGGACTTTCTGGCCAGTGAGAAAAGACAGAATGAAGGGTCATACCAGGGCCAATGGGGCACAGACATGGATAAACTGGTCTAATGGAAGTATCATGGTTTAATTATGCGGACACCTTCCAAAAACTGGTTCTCTGGTTCTCTCCTCCTGCCAACTACCTCCTACAGTCAAAAACTACCCAGGCTCTTTGAGCCATGCACCCTTCTCTAGCCCTACATCATGATAAGCTTTACGTTGCTCACCACTACCACAATTTGATTTTTAACAGTCTTTGCTAGCATAAAACTAAAATGTGCAAATTTTGCTTAAATATTTGGAAAATACAAACTCCTTAGAATTAGCCACACTGAACAGATTTGCTGGTATGAACATTGTTCTTAACTACTTAGATCACACTGTCTGAGCCTTCTTGTCTACTTGACATTGTATGTCAAGCTTTGCCCTACTACATGAAAATCTTTCTATGTACATGGATGGCTACATAGTCCTTTTTCTACCAGCAGTATCACTACTGAATTCCCCAGCACTAGACTCTTAGATGCTTTGGGTTTTCTAAGTTATGAACAACAGTACAACTGAAACCTGTACGTTTCAATAATTCTCCTCAGTCTACATAATTGCCTTTTGGAGGCTGGTTCACAACTTGGTCAGATAAGTCTCACATCTTACTCCCTACAGTAGACAGTAGAGGAGTATGATAGAAGCCCTAATTTAATTTTTAGTACACCTATCTTAACTAACTTAAAGAATTTTCATGGATAAAATAACATTTTTCCCATTTATATGAATGTCAATTTCAAAAAGCTAAGTTTCTCAATGTCCACTTCACTCTGTGACTTAAGCAGCCTATAAGATTTGGCACATTCAGTTTTTGTTTCCCTATTTTGTTTCCCTATTTTGGAAATTGTTACGAAAATAATTGTTGTGTATGCAAATGTCATGCAAATGACCAGCAGAAGTCAAGTATTCCACTTCAAATTTCCTCTTTTGATAAAATCCAAGGTCAGAATCAGAAACCTTGTTATTTATTTCATGAAAATGTTTGATAATTTTGTATTGTGGTAATAAGACTTTCACAAAAATAAAAACCACACGAGGAACAGAAAAATGAATTAAATATGTGTGTGTTTGTGTATGTGTGCATTATACCACAGCAAACATATATAGTTCAAAGGACAACCTTGTGGGGTTGGTTCTTCTCCACCGAGTGGTTCCAGGGAACAAACTCAGATGGTCAGGGTCAGAAGCAAGTGCCTTTATCCTCTGAGCCACTGTGCTGAGTCCTCTATTTAATTTTATAGAAACATAACCTTATGTCTATATTTTAATATACTGTCTGTGCATGTGATGACTAATCTTGATGGTCCATCAATTTGACTACATTTGGAATCAACTAAAATCCAAATTGCTAGGCACAACTTCAAGGGATTTTCTTAATCAGAAGATATTATATCTGAGCTATGTTTTCTAGGGCAGTCCACATAAAAGACCACGGAAGAAGGAGACCTTTGCTTTTCTCTGCTTTCCTTCACTCTCTTTGGCAAGTTCATCTCCCATGTTACTGTGGCCATTATTAAATCCAGCATCTTCAGGATTCTAGCATAGACTGAAAAACATTAGCTCTCTAGGAACTCTCTGGGATTCCAACACCAGGTTAGGACTGTTGAGATATCAGCATTGTTGGCTGAACAACTACTGAATCCCCTGGCCATCCCATTGTGACAGCCACCTTTGCAATAACTGACTGTATCCTGTATGTCAGTCTAACAATTCCTCTTTTTTAAATATGAGTCCTATTAGTCTGTTCATTTAGAGAATTTTGACTAAACACAAAATGCATAAATGCCTGTTTATATTATTAATTAAATTTGCATATTTGGGTTTGTGAAAAGCATCAAGATCAATATGTAGTCCCTATACAGAAATGTGGCCATGACACTTGCCCAGAAGGATTCAGTTTATTTCCCAATGATTCTCCAGGAAAACTCAAGGATTTCTAGTCAAGAATACTTTGGTGACTGCAAGTCTGTTTCTCCAGGGCACTTTGGGCCAGTGACAATGTGTCCCATTTATTTCCAAAATTCAGCCTTAGGCAAAGGACACAGATTTAGTCAGAGGAGGGCTGTCTTTTGAGAAAGCAACTTCTGTCCTGAGACATGAATTAATTGGCTAGCTTCGAGGAGGCTTGGTAGGGCTTGCTGACAGTGCAAGTACAAAGACCTTCAGACAAACAAGCAGGGGATGGATGTCCCTGGCCTAGAAGGCCAGAGTGAGGAGGTAGGAAAATACTCGAGGTCATAGGGCCAGACAGGACCTAGTGGGTCACATAGCAGAGATTTGTCTTTGCCTTGGAAAGCCACGGGAGGCCCTGAAGCCATAGAACAGTGTGATTACATTTGCATCCATTTCCAAGGCAGAGACAACAGACCCTGCTGCTCAACTGAGCACGGGAGTAGGAAGCAGAAGGGGAAACAAGAGAAAAAGTCGCCATTCCTCAGCAACTAGTCAACAAGGGGGTGCTATTGGCTGAGAATGGGGACAAACTGGAGGGGAGGAAGTAGGTTTGGAATGAGATGACAAGATGAATGTGATGTGGAACTCCAGCTCATGCGAGCAGATGTGACAATGGTCCTCAGCAGCCTTCCCATCGGTGACTTTCAACTTCAACACAAAGCAAATGACCATTATTGAGCCACAGAGACAGATGACTAAAACAAGGTTTCACTGGTGGAATACAACCCATACCTCCCCAAACAAACAAAGGTCAAAACTAGCTAATAGGTTCATACCTAGGGTTTGTGAACGAAGCATCTCAGACCCACACTGTTCATTCGGTATAGTGCCCTGAGTGCATGTGGCTACTGAAATTTCTTAAACTAAGCAAAATGTAAAATACTTGTTGATGGTCACACTGGCCACACTTTAAGGAACACACAGTCATATGGATACCAGACAGCACAATGCAGTCAATAATATTTACATTATACCGGATGAGTCTATGAGTCAGTGCTAACAATGGTGCATTAAGCTGCAGGGTTGGATGGGGAAACCTTGGAGATGACTGTAAGCACAGGAAAGTAGACAGAAGAGCAAGGCTGGAGGCTGCATGACAAGGGAGGACAGGTGGCATCTCTGCCACAAGAGGTAGGAGCTGGAAGCAGGCAGAAAGCAGTGAAGGAGCCTAGAGCACACTTTCAAAAGTCCTATGCTAATAAATAAAATAAAGTCCTATGCTAATAAATAAAATAAAGTCCTGTGCTAATAAATAAAATAAAGTCCTGTGCTAATAAATAAAATAAAGTCCTGTGCTAATAAATAAAATAAAGTCCTATGCTAATAAATAAAATAAAGTCCTGTGCTAATAAATAAAATAAAGTCCTATGCTAATAAATAAAATAGTCCTATGCTAAAGAAACAAATAACAACAATAAAACCCAAAACAGGTTGGGTAAACAAAATACATAGTCAACCCTATTTATTTGTCTCATCTTTATAACAATATCACACTGTCTCTGCAAATACAATCTGCAAGTCCTGATGATATTAGGTAATGTCATTCTGTCAATTTTAGCGACTTTTCTCTAAATGGTTGTGGTCATTATAAGTCCCTTAAACTACCTTAAGAATTTTAGAATAAGCTCATGTGTCTATACTCAAATAGCTTGTTCAGATTTGTGGTTGCAATTGCATTATTTAGTTATAGGAACTGACACTTTAGCAATAAGTCATCTCACCCAGGAACTGGGTGTGCCCCTGCTTCCCTTAAGTCTTAATTAAACTCAGCAATGCTTTACCTATTCCAGCATAGAGACTGCACGGCTTGGGTTGTGTCTGCAGGTATCTAATACTGCAGTGTCACTAGGAACAGCATATTGTTATTTACACGTGTTTGCTGATATTGTGTTGCATCATAATGGATTTTCTTTTTTTATTTTTATGGTAACAATTTACTTCTATTTTATGTTTGAGGAAATAGCTCAGTTATTATTCAAAGCTGTATGCTTTCTTACAAAAGCCAGGGCAAATTAAGGACTCTGTACAAATCTTACTCATTGTATTATAGTCGATAATAAGCTCATCACACATTTTGTTTAACCCCCCTAGAATTACATTTTACATTCACTGTGGGGTAGAGCAGCAACATGACATTTGGTAAAGAGGAAGTCGGAAGACTATCTGTGAGAGTTGATCTTCTCCCTTCTCCACGTGGGTCCTGAAGACTGAACTCAGATTTTCAGGCTTGCTTGCAAGCTCCTCTACCTACCAAGCCATTTAGTTGGCCTAGTCACATATTCTTTTAACTGTCTTTCTGGAGGAAGATTGAATTTGTTAGGAAAAACACAACCGTTGGATCCAAGCATAAAGCAGAGCAGAAAAAAGAAGCCAAACCATTTACTCCAAACTGGGACAATGATTTGGAATTTATAGTCAAGTCTTTGTGAGAGTCCTGGCATGTGGGGAAAGATGGCAATTTGTTCCCATTTTTTCTTAGAATGAGAATGGTTCCCAGAGGCTCATATATGCTCTGTCTCTAAATGGTGGAACTGTTTCTTGGGCCCATAGATGTGTATCACTGGAGGTTGGCTTTAAGGTTTCTAAAACCCATTCCAGGCCCAGGCCCACCCTTTCTCTGCCTGCAACTTTCCAGTAAGATGTAAGTCTCAGCTGTTTCTCCAGAACCATGTCTGCCTTCCACTACATTCAGTGGGCATAAGCCCGAGTAAATTCTTTCTTTTATAAGTAGCTTTGGTCATATTCTCTCTTCACAGCAATAAGACAGTAACTAAGATAATCTATGCAAAAATTACTTTCCCCCATAATAGACAGGGATTTGATCATGGCTATTCTCCAACAAAGTAGGAAGTTCAAAGCATAGAGAACTCAGATGCATGTAGTCTGAATGAGTACGTGAGATGACCGCAGGGGATATACTGCAATCTCAGGGAGCCACTAGGTCTAGGCTCCAGGCTCATCTTTGTCATATTGACTGATTCTAAATCTCAGGAGTTGAGATTTCAATAGATGCTTTCATAAGCACAGGCTAAAACTAGTGCCATTGTACTTTGGGAATCAGTGCTAGTACATATTATTATTATTTTTTTATCCCAGCTAGACACGATTCATTTTCTGACATTAATAGAATTAGAATCAATTTTAGTTCCATTAGGCTTACCACACACTGTAAATTCCAAAATAAGAATCTCTCAGTGCCACCCAGCTCCTCATTGTAGCTAGTACTTAGTGTTCGTTCTTTCTTATCTACCAGGCGTCATCGTAAGCCCTTCACAAATATTTAGCTTTTTCAAGTCTGTGGACAAGGATCTCTACTGTACCAAACCAGAGAAGGCACTTGATTTGAGAAATGTGCCAAGAGCTTCTGTTGAAATCAAGATTTGTTTCAACTCTTGGGTCCTACACTATGCAATACTGCCTCTCAAGTGAGTTCACACCCGTCCCCAGTGATAAGCATTAGAGGTGTGATTCCCCCATCCAATAGTCCATTTTTAGATCTTCAAGGTGAACTTTCCACCCTTACCCTAAGTTCTTTTATAATGTGTGTGTGTGAGTGTGTATGAGTGTATATGTATGTGTGTGAGAGTATATGTGTGTGAGAGTGTGTGTATATGTGTAAGTGGGTATGAATGTGTATGTGTGTGAGTGTGTGAGAGTATTTTGTGTGTGTATGTGTGAGAGAGTGTATATGAGTGTGAGTATATATGTGTATGTGTGTGTGTGTATAAAAATGTGTGTGAGTGTGTAAGTGTATGAGAGTGTGTGTGCATGTGAGAGTATGAGTGTGTGAGAGTATTGTGTGTACATGTGAGAGGGTGTGAATGTATATGTGTGTGAGTGTGTGAGTGAATTGTGTATGTATGTGATAGAGTATATGTGTATGTGTGTGAGTGTATGTGTATGTATATGAGAGTGTGTGTGAGTGTGGGTGTGACAACAATCAACAGGTGTCTTCCTTCATTGCTTTCCACCTTATTTTTTGACTCAAGATCTCCCCCTGATTCTTAAGTTTGCATGCTCAGCTAGCCTGGTTGCTTGGTGACCTCCTCCTCCTGCCTCTGTCTTCTATCACTGGAACTATAGGGACAAACTCCTGTGCCCACTTTTTTCCATGGGTGCTAAGGATTCACAGTCAAGTCTTCATGTTTCTTTAGCAAGCACTTCGCTCATCGACCCATCTCTCCATCCCTCTGTCCTCCCTTTTAAAACACAGGAGTGTGTGGAGTGGCTCTGCTCTGTTCTCTAGCCTTGTGTCCCTGGACCCTGATCTAAGCAGGCCAGTGTCTTTGGCCACAGACAGCCCCCTCTACTTGCCATAGCTCCTAGTATTCCAGAAAGTCCTTACTGCCTCGCCCCCACATCACTTTCTAATAGCCCATGCCACACACTCATGTTTCACTTCCTATAACCCCTTCACTCTCTTGTTCTGACCCCGAGGGGCTTCCAAGTACCCTTCTCCACTACTTAGTATATCCCTAGATGGGAGCTGAAGCCTCATTCCCAGGCTTCTGTTAGCATTTGTGGTCACACACAGATTTCACAATGCAGTTTTATACAGGACCCCCTGGGCACCTTGGTTCATATTTCACAGCCAGGCGTGAAACAGAGAGACTTCCCATTAACGCTCATCACATTTCATTTAATTCTGTTCACAGCTTGGAAGATTGATGGCAGAAGGAGGACCAAGAATACAGAGCTTTATTTTTATACGATGGGTGATAGTGAGTGGAACGTGGGGTCTCCACTTTCCTGAAGGAAATGATGCTGGATCTTGAAGGATGATTGCTGTGTCTAAATACTTGCCAGTGTGGGGCATCTGTGACCAAAGGGGTCTGGGTTCAGCTGTCCTCTTCCTGTCAGACATAGCTCTGCCTATCTCTTAACTCATTATCCACATTTGCAGAAAAACATAGAAACAATAAATTGAAACATGTGTCCTTCTACCTGGTTCTTGGGTTGCCTCCTCTACTAAAGCAGTTAGCTCTTACAAAGCTCTATCTATCCATCTGAGGACCAGACGAGGAAAGCTCAGAGAAAATTGTATTTTCTATTAATTAATTACTAATTAAATAATTAATTAGATTTTTAAAAGACAGAGTCATATATAACCCAAACTTGCATTAAATTCGCTGAGTAATTAAGAATTACCTTGAACTCCTGAGCCTCCTACCTGCCTCCACCTCCCTAATGCTGAGGTGACAGGCAAACAACACCAGTTTATACGGCACTGGGGAATCGATCCCAGGACTTGGTCTATGCTAGGCAATCCCTCTGCCAACTGAGCCACCATCTCAGAATGACTTAAGACATGTTCTAGCAAAGACGGGTGGCACAGTTTATTCTGCTGCAAGCACTGCTGAACAGCAGCTTGAGATGATGGTTCTTAGTTCAGAAGACCTTCTCATTTCCCTCTTCTGTGTGGTGTGAGTTATTTAGAAATGCATCACTTGACTCCCCCTGATATTGAAGGCCTTTCTGGGTACTTTTCTGTTACTAACATCTAACCAACTCTACTGTTGTCAAAGAACATATTTGTGCGACTTGAATCCCTGGCCATATGAGATTTGCTTTATGGCTCAGAGTATTTCTATATGGGCAAACATTCTGTCTGTGCATATTTTATTTAAAAACACAGGCTGTTTTCCATCTCAGGGATTCACCACTGTCTTTATATGGCTTCTTCTCTCCTAAGCCCCATGCACTAAACACACTGAGAGAAAGGTTGCATGGGAGCTGCCTCCCACTGCACACTGCAGGATCCCCCATAGGAAAGCAAAAAGCCATTCAAGGCAATTCCCTACCCACAAAGGATGTGACTTTTGTGATACTCAAAAGGGGAGATGCATTCTTTTGGGGACTTTCGTTCCCTGGTGACATGGAGGAGTGATGACAGAGTGCTCCCTGGTGGGTGTGCATTCTGTACTAGGATCTGGTACTGGGTGGTCTGGATACAAGAGAGAAGAAAACTAAATGGCTGATATTCTACCTCACTACAAGTTACCAGACTGGAGTCATAAGGCAAATGTTTGAATGCAGGACTCTTGATACCATCTGAATTGGATAAATATGGGCTGATCCTGTACTTCACCCTAAGTTAACTCCATGGCAGATTTAGTCCTAAATACTGAGCTATGTGGTAGAAGCAGCTGGAAATCCTGTTTTCCAGGGGGTCTTAGGCTGGGGACGAAGATACATGCATAGGTTCATCAAGGAGGCATGAGGTTCAGTGCTAAGAATGTCTGCATGCCCACTGCGCAGAGGAACCGCTCATGCCAGCTAGCACATAGATCTATTCTTTCTTTATCTCTCTCTCTCTCTCACTCTCTCTCTCTGGTGACTGGGCAAAAAGGGTCATAGTTCCAAAGCTTCGTAAAGAGGGCACACTTGTTGAATTTAAGGGCTGCAGAATCAAGACTGACCACTCTGAGGCATGGTAGTGCACTCTTTGACCCCAGCACCTGAGTGGCAGAAGGAGGTGGATCTGTATGAGTCTGACACTGGCCTGAGCTACATAATGAGTTCTAAGCCAGCCAGAGCTACATAGTGAGACTTTGTCTTATAATATTAAAAAAATTTAAAAAGGGAGGGTTGGAGGGAAGAAGGAAGGAGAGAGAGTGAGAGAGGAAGAGAGAGAGAGTGAGAGAGAGTGTGTGTATATGTGAGAGAGAGGGGGAGTAGGGGTAGGGGGAGAGGGGGAGAAGGAGAGGGAGAGATTGCTCTGGAATAAGGTTCCCTATCCAATTCCTCCTTATTTAAGAAACTCGTATTAGTGGGGCAGTGGTGGCAGATGCCTTTAATCCCAGCACTTGGGAGGCAGAGGCAGGTGGATTTCTGAGTTCGAGACCAGCCTGGTCTACAAAGAGAGTTCCAGGACAGCTAGGGCTACACAGAGAAACCCTGTCTGGAAAAACCAAAAAAAAAAAAAGAAACTTGTATTAGCTGTCCACCTCCCCATAGTTTTTAAGATCTGGCCATTTCAGTTTCCTAACCATTAAATGGCTACTTTGGCTAACTGACATAATTTTTAAAATTTGCCTGAGCCATATTTCAAGATAAATTGTATATTTTATTTTTGGCTGCTTTGTCAGATTTTGCCCAAACATTCCTAAAATACCACCCAAGAGATGCCTGATATCACCTCAGAATCACCCTCCAGCTGTTCAGTATGGCAATGAAGCAGCAGGAGAGGGTGGGGCAAACTCTAGTCATAGGAGACACCTTCTTGCTGCTTTTAATGCAGGAGACACACTTGCCCCAGGAAATCAGGGTTTCCTGAAGACTGGAAAGTGGGTTGAGACACAAGAAACAGAAAACAGAAAAGAAAGACCCCAGGCTTTAACACAAGAGCCATTGAAGCAAATGCCTAGAAAAGCCATCCATGGTGGTTTATTCTAGCAGAGAATAAACACCTATACACACCGAGCAAGAAACAGTACAGTTACACAGCTGGAAGAGGTGACAGCAATCCAGGAATGGGCAGGCTTACTGTTGTGTACCCTTGTGTATCCAAGAATTCCAGTCTGAAATGTTCCCTCTTGAAGGGAGCAAAGAATCTCATGTAAAGTACGAGGCTCTAGGTGAAATGCCTACATTCACAAAATACTGCTCCAACATTACCTACGTGAGTAGTGACAATAGGCAGAGGGAGACTTGCCCACCAGCCAGCTGCTTCTAAGCTATGCTGGGTGCTTCTGAGCTGTCACTGTTAAGGTAAATCTCAACGACATAACTCCCTTTGAGCTTTATAAGCAACCCCAATAAAGTCATAGGTTCCCTGTACTGGATGTGGGGGACTTTCTGCTTTGCTGTTTCCAGTGCCCCACCACCAGGGGTAATCAAACATTTGTTTGTTTCCCCAGGGGAAAAAATAATCACACAAGAGCTTACTCAGCATTCCTCCCTGTAAGTGGGAAAGAGGCTAATGAAATGACCCCTAGAGTTGGCTAGAAGGATTAAGCTAGTTCATACCTGAAATGAGCTTCAGAAAAGCCAAATCATAGGAAATCTATACAAATGCTCACCCTTATTACAACTGTTATTACTGTCATTGTCTGGCTGTGAAGTGTTCCCTCAAAGGCTTCTATATGGAAAGCATGGTCCCAGTCAGTAAGACTATTTCAGGGAGTGCTAGAGAGCTTAGGAGGTGGAGCTGAGCTGGAGGAATTAGCTCACAGGATGTCCTCTTCTTGGGCTTCCCTTCCCAGTAGCCACGACATGAAGAAGTTCTGCAATACACTTCTACTGCTCTGATGGCTCACTAAGAACACAAGGCTCAGTGCTTTGGCATGGAGAGAGACCTCTAAAAATGAGGGAAATGCATCTGCATCACCCCACCCTGAGGCTGCATAAAAGCCACCATCTGTGTAATGCCACCATCACTATCAAGACTTCTGTACTAAAGTTTAAGCCTGCTGCTAAAGTCCCGTCTGCTGTGGTTTGATCGTGTCCTATGAAACTCATCTTGAATTTTAGTCACTATTGTGACAGAATGAAGAGATACTGTCCAAAGAGGTGAGTGTGCTGTGAGGTTCTCAGGACAAATTAAGGCCACCATCCCAAGAGTGGATTCGTTATCTCAGCAATGGATTCGTTATCTCGAAAGTTAATTAGTGAGTTAGCAAGAGAATGGGCTGTCATAGAGGGATAAGCCCTCTCTGGCCTCTGTGCCTCTCCTGTGTGCTCTGGCTCTTCTGAGCTATGTCAACACATCACAAAGGCCCATGTCAGAGCCCAGCCCGAACACTTAGATATCCCACCCTCAAGACATTCGGACTATACTTGTTTTTCTG
This sequence comes from Mus minutoides, assembly GCA_902729485.2. Taxonomy (NCBI): domain Eukaryota; kingdom Metazoa; phylum Chordata; class Mammalia; order Rodentia; family Muridae; genus Mus; species Mus minutoides. Next base: position 235,182 of record LR753355.1, on the reverse strand, counting down.
AGCATTCTAACAAAATAGAATAAAATGGACCATGTCGTAGTCTATACAAATTCCCATAAAGAGCACATTACATGAAGAAGATGTGACCCATTTCCCCTATAGCCCTGCATGGAAAGTTTGCAATGAAGCCAGATGAAAATATGATGTCACCCATGAGAGACTCAGGGAGAAACACCTGTACAAATGTTTCCCTAGCAAGCCACCAGTGACCATGGATGANTAAAATGGACCATGTCGTAGTCTATACAAATTCCCATAAAGAGCACATTACATGAAGAAGATGTGACCCATTTCCCCTATAGCCCTGCATGGAAAGTTTGCAATGAAGCCAGATGAAAATATGATGTCACCCATGAGAGACTCAGGGAGAAACACCTGTACAAATGTTTCCCTAGCAAGCCACCAGTGACCATGGATGAGTAGATGTCCCTCCCAACTGACACAGGGGCTGCCATGAGAGGACGCATACTAGCTTCTCCCACTACATCTGAATGGAGGGCTACAGTTCCTCAGACTCCTGCCTATTGTTTTCTCCTTCCACCGACTGAAGGACTGTGGCTAACAAATCAGTCACTCCAAGCTACTTGGATCAAGTAACTTCCGCTCTCGAGAGGTTATAAGTGAGTGTGTTTGCTCTTTTTCATGAAGAGCTTGAAGTGAATGTGGAAATAATTCCTTCAGCAGAAGTTCTCAAAAGCTTACACACACACACACACACACACACACACACACACACACACACACGCAGCAGCAGCAGCAACAGCAGCAAGCACCATAGCCTCCCTAAACCAGCTCTTTCTTTTAAACTTGAGCCTGGTGATGACCCACTGTTCTGGACTAAATGTGAATCCCCTACCCTCTTCTCCACCAAACTAGCTTCTGTTTAAAACAATCCTCCAAATTTGCATCTTCATTCAACACTTTTCCAAATGACCTTGAGTCCTCCAGCCACCCTCTTCCCCTTCATCTTTGTATGTAGGTCTTTTTATATTTCAGTTTGCTCCAAGTCTTTTCTTTCTCATGATGTGCACAGGTTGCTTGGCATTGTACGATAGGCACTCAGTGCCTGTCTAGTGTTCACATACAGATCACAACTCACTGAGCACCTTCCAGGTCGCAGCTTCTTAAACTGTGTGGTATAGTCTCTTAGAGGTCACTTAAATGAATGTGGAGACTGTGAAAGGTGGGTACCATTAAAAAGTTTCTGAACTCACGGTGACACAGACTTAATTGATAAGCTACATATAATGAGGCTGAGGTACTTCTGGCAGTGCTTGCCTGTGCCACATAGGACGGTTGCTCCCTAGCTTTGGTATCAAACATTCACATTATACATTGTGCATATGTGTCCTCTCGCTATCCTATGTTGTGGTGTCCTTCCTCACCAACATAGTTGGTGCAAATGGCCAGAGCCGTGCCATACCCAATGGCATCCATTGTGTTGTTAACTAGGCTAAGAGCCCGGTACCCCTGCAGCATGGTTCTGCAAGTCTCCTAGGTCACCCGGCTCCGCCCAGCTTACCAGAGGCCCACCTACGACCAGCCCACCTGCGCAACCTGAGAGATGTCACGAGACTTCAGGGTTCCCGCCAAACTCCAGAACACCTGCGCAGAAGACTGGGGGCGGGGTTTTCCTTCCTTTATCCCCAAATGTTTGTCCACCATTAAACAGTCGTTCTAAGCAGAAGCAACCATGTAGCCTCGGAGACCTTCTTTCTTCCCCCACTCCCTTAGTTTCATTTCAGCTTCGGGCCAATCCTCCAGGAACCCAGTCCACTGTGGGCAGTGGACCCCAACACTATGTAACCACATGATCCCTAAAGCACCTTGACTCAGATTGCGTTTGTTTGTTTGCTGTAGCCTTGGTTGGCTTTCAACTCAGATATGAGACTACTTTATGTTATGGACTACACTGGTTTCATGCACAAACACAGTTTTTTGTTCTTATAGAATACATTGGCTTAATTACGAAAAACAAGGAGTTTGCCTATTTTCCAACCATTGTTCTTCAGCTTGAAATAGCAATATATTAGAAAACTGGATCCCGATGTAGAGCAGTGGTTGAATGACCCTATCAGATATCAGATGTCATATGACATATAAGATATCCTGCATACTGGACATTATAATTCATAACAGTATGAAAATTGCAGTTATGGAGTAGCAGCAAAAGTATTTTTATGGTTGCAGTAACTGTAGCATGAGGAACTGTATTAAAGAGCCACAGCAGTAGAAAGGTTGAGAACTACTGAGTTAGAGGCTTTCCTGAGGTCATGCAGCCACTGAGTAATCAGACCAGCATTCAAAGGCTGTGCTGATGTAAAGGCATGAGGAACCAGGAATCACTACCTGGAACTTGGGGTAACCCATCTCCGTACCATGATGCTCAAGATGAGAACTTCCTTTTGTTAAGCAACCAAGTTAGGTATTTCAGTCTAATGACCAACAAAACTACTTAAAATACACAGGAAACAAAGAGCCATCTTCTAACTTTCAGATGTGGCAGAGAAAGGATGAAGGATGTACAAAATACTGTCCCCAGGAAGACTATATTGTGTTCTGAATTTGAACCTACCTTCTGTTTTGCCCATTGCCTCTTCCCAACAATGGTGGGCCCTATGTGTAGGGAAACTTGATACCCTCGAGAAATGCATTACAGAACAGTGGGTGTTGGGAACATCAAGGGATAATACAGAGAGATGTCACATTAGATGAAATTAGGTTAGTATGTCAAAAAAAGAGCCATACCTCACACTACACATGCACATAAATAAAAGGAAGTATTGAATAGATGGTATAAAAAGGTAATGTTTAAACTGAAATACAATAAGACTATCTTTAGAACAACCAAGGAAGTAAATAATTTCATTTAAAAAGTGTCTTACTTTTACTATTTTTTTTTTTTACTTTTACTATTTTTAATTA